>MJUU01022414.1:3315-14108 GCA_002080025.1 Modiolus philippinarum | reverse complement strand
CATATACAGTTATTTACACAATGAACATTTAATGGTTTATAATTGTGGTGTTGATGGAGTGTATTGAAGATACATACTAGATGTCAATTAGATGACTGTTATGAGACTGCCGAATATGAGTAGGGGTACTCAGTCTAGTTTTGTATGTACACTTACATTTGTTTTGATGATGCATACTGTAATGAGACTTCCGAAGGTGAGAGTAGGGATACTCTATTAAGTATTGTATTTATCTGGTGAATATATACTTGAGTGTATATATATTTTTATATTATAAACTATTTAATGTGGTGTAATATTTATATACTAATTTACATTTGTACACATCAGCTTGTATCATTGCAATATCTGAACATTTGTTTGTGTATGTTATTTTGAAAAGACCAATAAATATTGCTGTATACTTCCAGAAGTGCAATTAACAGTTTAGATCTAGCTAGTAGAATGACCAATCTCAAGCCTTTACTGATGTCCATTGACAAACAGTGATTACAACGTATCTCGATTACAAATATGGATTTGGTGGACATCTACACACAACCGTTCTTGTTTTGTTTGGACAAATTTGTATCGACATTCAAATAAAATTTGCCTTTAAGGAGGGAGGAGTGTAACGGTTGTGCTGTGAAACAGTAATAGAAAAAGATCTAATTATCTACCCTGAATTGTAGGACTCGAAGAAATCCTGAATATGTAATGTTGTAGCGGAAATAACTTTAATTTGTAATGTGAAGAACATTAAATTTAATGCAGAAATCGAACAGTCCGTGTTTAAATGCAGAACTTTAAAGTTTGTGACTTTTATTGCAAAATATTTGAAAACAATCATATTTATTTCAGGAAAATGAACTTATACTATATGTTCTATAGGTGACAAATGTTCTTGGTCGGAATTGACCAGAGGATCTGAATGAGAACCTCGATTATGGCTTAGCGACTGCAGTCTGTTACTTAAAATTATATTTTGGAAATTTGGAATACTTTGATCATTCTGTTGTTGTACTAGTACATTTTTCTCTTTATTAAACTATGTAAACTTTTTGTATTGTTTTCTACCATAACTCAGATCCCAGAGGAACGAACCGTCTTGGTATCGTCATTTGGCGTCTGTCTGTCTGTCTGTCGTCGCCCGGTATCAAGACATGTCTGTACACACGAGGGGACGGTGACGCAGCGGACACCCGACCCTCCTGTTACAATATAAAATATCATCGTTTGTAAAATTTCCCTGCTCTACTTGAACAGCTGTTGGAGTACAAATATTCATGGTTAAATTCTATTTCATTATTAACTGTTAAATTGTCCAGTGTTTACATAATGCATAGTTGATTAGATAATTTTAGTAAGTAATTATGAAAAAGAAAGGAAATGGGGTAAATGTCAAGGAGACAACATCCCATATTCAGGTTAAAACGACCATTGGCAAAAACAAAACATCTAGGGGTCACCATATGGTCTTCAACACAGTGAGGAACCTCACACCATATAGTAAGCCCAAAATGGCCCCGAAAAGGTAAAATGATTTATCATGATATCGCTTTTATCAAATGGGCATGACTTCACTATACCCAACAATAGCAATACACATTCCATTCCATGGACAAATTGAACATTATCGTAACCTAGATAAAATTCTGGTTGCCATTGGGAAGTAAGATAATTGGGCAGGGGCAGGAAATTAAGCCTTCTATAGCATCCAGAAGAAGTGTTCTCTTTTATCGAGAAACAACACTCAGTTTATTTACAACGATTTCAATCCATTTTTTTGGCGATTTTATGCAAATTTTATCAATTTTGGCCTATTTTGGTGCCATTTTTGGCTAAAATATCGATTTCTAGCATCAAGTTTTCTCTCAAAGTTTCTAGATTGTTAGATCTCATGAGTCTGAAGAAAATTCACTAATAAAAAACATAGGTCCGTGATGATATAAGAAAGTTTTGTAAAAAAAATGTTCTTTTTTTTTTGGTCAAATTCAAGACTTTGTTAAATCTGTAAAAATCTAGATTTTTCAAAATTCCCATCAACTACACTGTCAAAACTCACCATTTTTTCTTTAAATAGTTGGGCAATTATATCCTGAAGAACTTAGAAAAGAAATCGTATGAATAAGATGGTTACTTTTCTTGAAAATTCATTTTTATTACCCCTACCCAAAAATCGGCTAAATTATGATGGAGATCAATGGTCAAATTTGGTCAAAAATTAGAATTCCCTATTTCTCCAAAACTACTGGCCGTAGGTACATAATTTTTTGACACAATATCGGAGGGCTATTATATAATATATATCAATGAGAAAATGTCACTTGTTTTGTCTTTGTTTTTATCTGTTACCGTTTCTGCCATGTCTTTGGACTTCGATTTTTGTAGTCATCGCTTCCTTTGTTCCTTCGGTATTCTACTGCCGTTGTTTCCTAAGCCAAGTTATAAGAATTGTTCATAAACGAGATTTCAATGAGACTGAAACCTCATGAAATACATCCTTAACACACTATATATTAAGTAAATAAGTACTTTCTTAATGTATGCTCCATAATAAATAGAGATGACAAACAAACACAACGACTGTGTCAAGTTTGTGATCAATGACAAATACCTAAGTTACTGTTAATTTAGTTTCTGTATATGCGCATTTCCACAAATGACGTCTCTTCAATGCAGATCAATTCAAAAAATTTGGAAATATACTGAAAATGAGCGAAAGCTGAAAAAGAACAAATTTCAAATAATAGTAGGATCAAAATAGAAAAGCCAAAATCTGTTAAGGACAGCGCTATACGAGAGGCATTTCCACAAATGACGTCTCTTCAATGCAGATCAATTCAAAACATTTGGAAATATACTGAAAATGAGCGAAAGCTGAAAAAGAACAAATTTCAAATAATAGTAGGATCAAAATAGAAAAGCCAAAATCTGTTAAGGACAGCGCTATACGAGAGGGAGATACTCCTTAAATTTGAACATATTTTTGTTAAATTTAGATATTGCAAGTTTAAAATAAAATTGGTTTTCGGGCCAGCACCGAAGTACTGGCTTCTAGGTCGGTGAATACACTCGGATACTAACAGTCCAACAGCAGAGGCTTCGACTACTGTCAAAGTAGTAATTTTCGCGGTGTAGTAATTTTCCCTATTTTCGCGGTTGACAAAAGACCGCGAAAATTAGTACCTACATACATGGCGAAGTTCAGGAAACCGCGAAAATTAATACGTTTACAGTAATTGATAAAATGATCATAAACAGTAAAACAAAATGCATAAAACAGAGAAAATATAAACACAGGAGAAATAATTATTGATTTCATCAATTCCTCCAATTCCAACGAATAAATTAGAATTCATTATATATGAGAACACGTTTTAGTCAAATATGAAAGTGACAAAACTACCAAACAATGAAGAAAATTAAAATGAACTAATTGTGTCTATATGTAGTTTTAAAACTAATAAATCCTTGATACAGATCTTACACGTCGAAATACAGGACCATTTTTATAGTCCATGGTTTAATTTCAAAATGTTTTCTTATTATTAAGCCTATTTTTATGGTGGTGTAACAACTGTTTAATATGCCTTTGAAATTTTATACGTTTAGTTTGTCATTTTAGCCAAAAATGATTTTAATATTTGTGTTGGCTTTAAATAACACTATTGATGCACTTAATCAGAATCAAGAGACAATGTTCAATCACCAGTACTACATCAACACATATTAAGTAAGGACCATTGCGGTCGACAATTTTCCGGTGGTTTCTACCTGATTTGTCTTTTTGTCTCGTTGACAACTCTGTTCGGTAATTTTGTTATTACCCCAATTTATTTTCAGTAGAGTGGCTTATATATACAAACCATTTTACTCGAGAAAATGTAAGAAACATTTTTGGATGAATGTACAGTGAAATCTTGCACTTTTTTCTCGTTCATCTTCTGAGACCGTCAATTTATATTAAGTGCTTACACATCATAATTTTTAAGACTGTGCTGAGTGCATTATATGGAGCTAGATTTAATTTCTAATTTAATTTCAAATATTTTATTGAATATAAATGTATTCAATGGGATCGGATAACAGGCAAAGCCTATATATATATATCCTCTCCCTACAAGATGGAACATACAACAATATATACACACATATATATATAGATAGGAGATACATTTGACACAAATATATTTTTCAGATAACAGCGAACAAATATAAATAATTAGAGTGTAAGATGAAACATTTCTTAGAATTAATGTATCTATATATATCTTGAAGTATATTTTGTATATTTAATGGAGGAATAAAAATGGTTTGTAACCCATCAATGATTTAATAATTGAACTATTTTTTTTAAATATAATTTTAATGATTATTTTATTTTTTATATAAATCAGGCAGAATAAATCCAAAATGGGATGAAAGATAAATAAAAATAGAGAATAAACAACTAGAGAAAAAAATACACAAACAAGCAAAACAAAAAGAAATGACATTTGAAACTTGCTGTTAGGGATCATGACATCAAACACTTTGCTAAATAATAATGTAACTAAATTATTCATATGTATATATGCATGCAACATCACTGTGTTAATTAAACCTTTTAGTAGTATCAATATAAGACAAGACTGCCATGGTAATTTCTGTATTTTAATCAGATGATATATCACTGTTATTGTTTCCAAGAAGAGTATTTAAATCCAATATATTCCCAAATTTTCTGAGTTGCGAAGAGATTTGAACACGCTGTTGAATATATTTAGGACAGACCCAGAAGTAATGAAAATTATCCTCAATACCCATACCACACTCACATAGAGAGCTCTCAGACAAGTGAGAAAGAAATAAATGATGTTTTAGATTGCTAACCTCATTTCGAAGCTGGCAGTAAATAATATTTAGTCTTCGGAGTCCAATGGCAAAATGCTTCGGCGCTTTATTTAGATCTTGGTTGAGTTTATTTTTAAATAAAGAAATTGATGTGAGATTTTGAGTATCTACATCTAACTGATTCCATGCATCTAAGGCGCTTGGAAAAAACCCTTTTTATACGATTCTGTGCGTGCGTATGGTGTTTTAAAATAATGGGGGTTCCTAAGTGGAAAATCATCATTATTATTAACATGAGTGAAAAATGATCAGAAAAATAAGAAGGAAGATCACCATGTAGGGCCTTATAAACAAGAATCAACTTTTGATTTTTGCGTCTTACTTCCAATGAGTCCCAGCCTAATTTTTTAAACAATTTTGATCTGGAGGTTCCCCTTCTCGTTCCGGTTATAATGCGAGCAGCTTCATATTGAACTAACTCGATTAGATTTGATTCCTGCTGGGTACAGTTATCCCAAACAATATTACCATATTCTAAGATTGGTCTAATAAAACCTATATATAATTTTTCAAGGGGCGTTCTGTCAACATTATATTTCAACATTCTCAATATATTGAGACGTGAGTAGGCTTTGGTGTAGATTTCATCAATGTGATCTCTCCAAAGACCTTTAGAATTGAAGGTCAGTCCTAAATGTTTATGGGTGTTAGTCTCTTCAAGTGGCGTGTTGTCCATATATAATGTTGGACAGTCAATATTTTGTTTTCTAGTAAATAACATGGATTAAGTCTTAGTAGAATTAAATTTAACACCCCAATTTGAGGACCAGGTATTTAATTCATTCAAGTCATCATTCAAAGACTCAGCGGCTGAATTATGGTCGTCAACAACACGGTAGAGCGATGTATCATTAGCAAAAAGTTTAATATTATTAGAGACAACATCTACTATGTCATTGACGAACAAAATAAACAAATATGGGCCAAGTATAGACCCCTGTGGAACTCCAGCATTGATAGTTTTCCGGGGAGAAGAACATCCATCCATGCAGACTCGTTGTCTCCGATCAGAGAGATAACTTCTGAACCAGTTTACTAAATTTCCAGCTAGATGCCATTCAGTGCAAAACCAATGTAATTGCTTCACATGGTTACGTCAACAAGGTGAAGTCATCTTACAATTAAGCTGCAACCAAGAAGCTTTTATTGTGGAAAATGGACATATCCTCAATGAAAGAGAGTCTCTGTAAATTTTAAGTTGATATAAACTTTATTTTATATAATAACTGATATTATTTATGCACATTAGGGTCTTGATAAAACAATAAATACCAAAGTTTCAGTTTTAAGTATTTAGTACTGTAGAGGGTTATTTCGACGTCTCTTCAGTCCAGATAAATATCAAACATTTAGGACATTAAACAACAAAGATGACAAAGAACAAATTATCAAAAAGACCTTAAAGTAGCGCCTTAGGTTTAAGTTTCGTATGGGAGAGATACTCCTTAGGTTTATGGATATTATTTATTTTCAAATGATCTGGTTTCAGATCAGTACCAACGCATTAGACGACTTAGTTGGCGATACCCCCTGTATTCTGGTATTTCGAACTCGCACGTTAAAACACCTACGAGCTAGGATTTTGTTTACATTCATATCCCAATAGGAAAGTTTTACGAGAGCGTATTAAAGACTTTCAGGAAGTAAACTGCATAAATTCATGAATTCTAAATTGTTACGAGTAACGACATTGCCAACAGTCTTGCTGATAGAGAGAATGAATAAAGACGACACAGAGAGGAAGGATATTGGATAAAAATTTTAACATGTCATTCTGGAAAGCTGTTCGTTATTTACGACTCAATGCTCAATTTAGGTTGATTCCCGTCTTGTTAATGTTGAACAACATAATCCCTAAAGAATGTCACACCGATTGTTCCGGTCGAATTTAGCAAAACCAATCATACTTATTCCCAGTTGGTTGTACACAATAAGTACTGAAAAAGGCGCGGTACATTGAATGATCAAAATTTATAAATGAACAACTGCTCTGCTAGAACAACTTTAATCAAACAGGTTTATCAGGTTAAACACATGGATCCGGTTCCAACAACGTTAGTTAATTTAACTTACAAGCAAGACCCCAATTGCTAGTTAAAAAAACTGTTAGTTATGTTATTACAAATTAAATATCTGTTAAAATTTCATGTCGTGTTGATTTTCCGTTAACAGTCAGTTTAAATAAACTGACATTCGTAACATTCGTGGAACAGACTTCGGTTGTTTGATTACAGCAAAATATATTGCAGAAGGAAGGATTATACTCCTTTCAAACATGACTTCCGGTTATAAATTTCACAAAATGAATCTTTTTTCACTGAAGCCGGATATTGTTCATATTATTGGTGATAAGATCCTGTTATGAAATTTGATATATCCGTGAGCGAAATTTCTATTTGTACTAAATAATTAACTAGTACCAAAGCAACAATCCACAAGGCAAAATTCAACAGACTACAAAACAAACGAATACAAACGAGGAAACATAACTGCTCATAAACATCCAACAAAATAAAGGTCTAGAAATTAAAAAAAGGGGATATTTAGCTAATGCATGTGAAACTACAATTTTTCATTTCCTCATAATTACATTTGTTTTAATATGCAGTACTACCGCTTTTTTGCTTAAATCTAAAGTATTTGGAAATGCGTAAAAACAAGAATTTTTCAGAATCAATTTTGCCACCTAAACTTTTCAAGTGTCATGGCAGACGATAAGTCTACAAATGAATTTGGTGTTTTAAGCCTCAAGTACAGTTTTTTTCCGGTTAAAACCTCAGTATTACTTTCCTTCATGCCGCTGCAAAAAAAAGACAAAAAATTGAATTCCAGCGATCTTTCGCTTGAACAACATTGCGCAAGCTCAGGGTACTCGTAAAATATACTTTGACCAATCAGAAACCTTCAGAACAAATGACAATCTAATTATATCGAATATCTGAATTGGTACATTTTAAAATGTAAGAGCTTAAAATCCCGATTGGAAATTGTACATCAAGTATTAGCTTTCCAAAAAGCTAGTTTGAAGTCAGCATTCTTTTAACTACACAATAAAAAGTATATTTTGTTTGATGATTTACCAGAATTTCCTAGCTTCATATTCATAACGGTAACCAAACAAAACTAACAATACAATTTAACAATTGCGGTTCTCCTGATCTATAGGAAGGACATACTTAACAAACGAACTGGTTTCTTTGTCTTTTATTCCGACAAAACCAGTGTTATAATTTTCCTAATGTGTAAATGTAGAAAATAATGCGTGTTTATTTATATGCCAACAGCATGCTTAAAGAATGGTATATAATGTCATGTAAAATATTATCGCAGAAAAAAAAACAATAAATAAAATCACGATCGTAAGAGATAATTCATTAATTTGCAATGATATTTTCGTAACCTTATATTAATCAAATGTACACGTTACGCTTAAGTGACCGCCATGCAATGCAAAAATGGACGTTTTCCCGAAATGCAATGCGAACATGGTCGCCTTACCGGATGTGTTTTTTCTGATTCTAATACTGTCTGACACCGTGACGTCAGACAATCATCTTATATTTATATAATCATCTAATATGTATATATTTCGGCTCTACAGTAGATGTATATGATAACCTGCCAGTAGTTTGTTATAGTGTTAATTAGCGTCGTCAAATGAAACCAAAATTCGTGATAAACTCGTAACGAGTAACGTTTCCAAGATGACCGTGACGTCAGATTTTATTTGTAATGCAAATATGTTTCGTAGGAATATTTTCTTGACTGTGGATTTGGCCTCATTTTGGGTTTAATGGGTAACCGATCGATTTGGTCCGTTAGAGAAAGTTGAATATCGTCATGGAAAATGCGCGTAAAAACGGCGTGACACAGGAAACTGTTAAAAAAATCTCTACGAGCCAGGAAATTCAGTTTCAGCGAGTCATGTATACATTTACTCTTCATCCTTTGTTCAAACAGCAAAACAAACATTGTTATTTAATGCATTTTAAAGTAACTGTTTTATTTAACGATTTCAGTAGGAAGTTATTTGAATGACAAGTTGTCTGTCATTTTGACATATCGATAAGGAAACAAATATCTAATAAATAAATCCAGGAAGTGTCTGTTTTTTCTACACACTATTTAAAGGGAAATACCATTAAAAAGAAAGTTTAAAGCAACTTGAAAAATAATGGACATCAGATAAATTAGTGACATTAGTGTAGAAATTTGAAAAAGAAGTAAAAGAAGTAATTTAACTGACATGTTCCTGATTTTCGTTTTGAGATGCAAGTAATTTAAAAATTAAGCTGAAAACTGAACTCTTCTGAATTTATCATAGGTTTAACGTAGCAATAGCTTACTATGAACAAATGTGTCAAAATAAGCTGGATTAAAACAAAATTGTCCACATGATGTGGGGTCGTCAACAAACAGAAATTTTACTGTATTCTTATAACCGCTGTCATCCGTTGCCCGACAAAACACTTGTAGAAGAAATCACAACATGTAAACAACCACAGGGCACTCATCGAGTCAACTGCAAGAAAACGTGGCATAATAAAATAGTGAGATGTGGGCACTATGAACATAATGGTCAGAATAACATTTGGAAATTACAAAAATTAAAATCCCAAAATTTGAAAATATGATAGTGTATCCATATGAGATATTTTCTCAAGAACAAGTACATAAAAACTGAACTATTCTTTCCCATAGGGAGTGTTTTTATGGACCCCACACTGCTGTTGATACAAACTCCTTTCTATTAACAGTGGAAGGATAAAGAGTAAATGCACGTGAGGCAAAATCTCTACAAATACACGGCGACACCAAGCGATGGAACAACGTTTTAATTGTTGTTTCCTCATCTTGAAGTTCCTATGACGCCTTTAACAATAAGCTGTGCTCTAACCTCATAGTAAGTTCAAGATGGAATCTACACCGGTTTGAGCGGAATTAATTGCTAATTGTCGAACAACGCAACGTCCATGCTGATGCTGGGTCGTCAACAAAGCCTCGATGGCAATAAAGTGGGTAAAGGAAAATATCAAAGCAATTCTATTAAATTGATTAATAAGGATTTTCACTGTACTAAAATGTTCAAACAAAAAACTGCATGTGCATCACTAATATGTTCTTCGTTGTGAGAAGTGTGTGTCATGGAGTACATTTCATAGTTTTAAAGCTATGTATCAGAAAAAAAAATGTTATATAAGCCTTTGTGTGCAAAGACAAGCAAGTTGCATTTATCCCATCTGTCCATCATTAAATCATCAAAGTGTTCCACTGTGTATAAGAAAAATGTTATATAGGCCTTTGTGTACATACGCAATGTACATTTGTACCAGCAAGCTGCATTTAACCCTTTTGTCCACCCATAACCCTTCTGTCCACCTATAAATAATCAAAGTGTTTAACGATGCATAAGAAAAAATAGTTACGTAATCAGTTGTGTTCATGTAACAGCAAGCTGCATTTAAACCTTGTGGATCAAAGTGTTTCACGTGTAAACTCTTTTATGCAGATTAAATCCTTCTTGTTTGTTACAAACATCCAGAAAAAATACATACTTGCGATGGGGTATGAGCACAGCTCATTGTTGAAGGTCTCATTGTGACTTCAAGATGAAGAACAGCAATAAAAGCGCTGTTCTATTGCTTGGTTTAATCATGTATTTGGAGAGATGTTGTCTTATGTGCATTTACTCCATATCCTTTCATTGTTAAATCTGCTGGTGGAAACTAAATATTAGAAAATTTGGTCTTGATTTCCCATGTCCTGTCTCTATCCCACATTTTTTTTCGTTTTCCTACTTCCCAATGGTTGTGTTTTCCATTTCTCATCTATTTCCAAATTATTGACCCATTTAGATTTCCATGCATCGATGAAGTGATTTTGTTAAGTTCACATTTTTTGTTTTAAATTTTAAGACA
>MJUU01022413.1:35245-46616 GCA_002080025.1 Modiolus philippinarum | reverse complement strand
ATCTAAAATTTTGTTAATTTTATTGAAAACTAAGGAGTATCTCCCACATGCAAAGCTCTGTCCTTAGCTGATTTTGGCTTTAAATTTAGATTACTTTGGTTATTTGTTCTCTATCAGTTATTAAATATCTCTGATTTTATGGTCTTCCAAACGTTTAGATTTTATCTGCACTGATGAGACATAGGTTGTCGAAATGCGCATATGCAGAAAGTAAATTCACAGTGACTTTGGTATTTAGTTATTTGTTACCACCGGGTCGATGCCACTGCTGGTGGACTGTTAGTCCCCGAGGGTATTCACCAGCCCAGAAGTCAGTACTTCGGTGCTGACCCCAAACCCGATTATTTTTTAAACCTTCCAATATCTAAAATTTTGTTAATTTTATTGAAAACTAAGGAGTATCTCCCTCATGCAAAGCTCTGTCCCTAGCTGATTTTGGCTTTAAATTAAGATCACTTTGGTTATTTGTTCTCTATCAGTTTTTAAACATCTTGAGTTTATGGTCTTCCAAACGTTTAGATTTTATCTGCAATGATGACACATAAGTTGTCGAAATGCGCATATGCAGAAAGTAAATTCACAGTGACTTCGGTATTTAGTTATTTGTTACCACTAGGTCGATGCCACTGCTGGTGGACTGTTAGTCCCCGAGGGTATTCACCAGCCCAGTAGTCAGTACTTCGGTGCTGACCCGAAAGCCGATTATTTTTGAAACCTTCCAATATCTAAAATTTTGTTAATTTTATTGAAAACTAAGGAGTATCTCCCACACGCAAAGCTCTGTCCTTAGCTGATTTTGGCTTTAAATTTAGATTACTTTGGTTATTTGTTCTCTATCAGTTTTTAAACATCTTGAGTTTATGGTCTTCCAAACGTTTAGATTTTATCTGCACTGATGAGACATAAGTTGTCGAAATGCGCATATGCAGAAAGTAAATTCAAAGTGACTTCGGTATTTAGTTATTTCTCAACTTTGAGAATTTTTTTTTCAAATCGTTTGACTCCTTCCAAAAAAATTCTTTAAAATCTTTTATTTTGCTTGTAATTAATACATTTTAAGCGACGAAGTCTTATTCTAAGATTTTAACATTATTTATTCTTGATTTGAAAATGTAATTAAATATTTTCATGAAAAAATGATAAAACATAACAGTAAAATACCTAGGAAACAAAAGACGTTGATTACAAATAAATCAAGTCTAGAGACATAGCATAAATGAGAAAACAGAAAAATAAATACCCAGAAATATACTTTTAATATAACACCCAGATCTAAAATCCTTACACAGTGTGAACTCCTAGAAAGTCGAGATTACATCAAATGATCCCGATAAGTTAGTATATCGTCAGTATATCCTTTTCCGTTTACGGCAACAGTAGACAAAATCCATAGAATATCAAGCTGAAAATGTTACATTGACACGTTATGTCTATATGCAATGACGTTATGACGAAATTTGAATTTCTTAATAAATAAATATAGATATATACCGAAGTTACTGTGAATTTATTTTCGGCATATGCGTATTTCGACAACTTATGGCTCTTCAGTGTAGATAAAATCTAAACGTTTGGAAGACCATAAATCAAATATATTAAAAAGCTGATAGATAACAAATACCCAATATGATCTAAATGTAAAGCCAAAATCAGCTAAGGACAGAGCTTTGCATGAGGGAGATACTCCTTAGTTTTCAACAAAATTTACAAAAATTTAGATATTGAAAGGTTCGAAATAAAGTTGGCTTAAATGATAATAAAAATGGCTGAATATATCCCCGATTTAGCAGTTTCCAGGACAGTGTTTTGCGCTTTCCGAAAAATCCTTGTATGAACTTTGCAGAGTAATAGGTAAATTAAGATTAATTTAAATGTTAAATTTTTACTACCTGTAGAGTAGCTTTATTCCTGTTAAGGTATGGAGAGTTCACAATGGGCAATTTAAAATCATGACCTGTCATATTGCTAAGATTCCACTTTTAGCAGATTTGTTTCTTTATTCGTATGAAACCAGGTTCATACAACGGCTAGTACAGGAAAAAGACATTAAGCTAGCCAAGTCCTTTAATTTAAGCTTCTGTTATATAAATGATGTTCTTTCATTGAACAATCCTCAATTTTAGGATAACCTTCATCTCGTATACCCAAAAGAACTCGAAATTAAAAAACACCACTGATACACCATCAGCAGCATCATTCCTGGACCTATACCTCTACATTGACAACTCTTGATGTCTGAAAACAAAACTTTACTCCAAGTGTAATGATTTCGATTTTCCAATAGTGAACTTCCCGTTTTTGAGCAGTAATATTCCCAAATCTCTGGCAGATGGCGTTTACATTTCACAACTCATTCGCTATTGCCGTGCTTGTAGTTTGTAATGCGATTTTGCCAACAGAGCGAAAGTACTGTCTCAAAAACTTATAAATGAAGGGTATGTTCATTAAATGCTGCAATGGGCGTCACCACGATTTGACAGACTGTTACAATGTTTCTATTTCACAAATGAGACTAGATATCTTTGGGTAGATCCAGAGTATATTACCGAACTGACTAACACCAACCGTGAGAAAACCCGGACTTTTCACTGGCAGTGTGACGGGTACCACGCGTGGAGCAGATCATGCTACACCTTTCGGAGGTCCTGATGATACTTCAGCTTTTGTAGGGGTTCACACTGCCTGTTAGTGCTTTAATTATGTGGCGTTCTTGTTCATTTTTGTTTATTTGCTTTGTCTTTGTCCTACTGTCTCACTTCGTGTTAGACATTAATTGCCGTGATTTTGGATTTATGAATTTAGAATTCCCCATCTCTTGTTCTTACTTCGGTATTCTTTTACCGGTGTATTCCATACGTCCATCGTCGTCAATGTCTTGGTTCGAAGCAGAATCGGTCTCTATTTAAAGCAGATTTGGGATATGTTCATGCTATTTTGTATTATCAGAAATGGCACATCTTCGGAAAGTAGAAGCTGAAGTTAAAAACCGTTCTAAATGTGTTTGCCCTCGCAAGCTAAAGCAGAGTATAGTTGGTCCCCATAGGAAGCCCTATTGTTTTTTTTAAAAACTGCGGGCTACCCACATTCGACAAATATATCGATTTTTTTTAAATTACATTTTTGGTGTACTTCTTGTTAGGCTCGGTATAGTTATTAATAAAATATGTTTTGTCTTATCATTCTAAAATGGTGTATAAAAATACAAAAATACCGCAGAAAAAAACAGTAAATTCCGTTATGCTTTACGGGTGTTTCAAGGAGTAACGACGCCTCATCAGCAGCATTAAAATCAAATAATATGAAAAGCCATAATCCAAAAGTAGTCAAAAAGAAGTAATCATTACCACATTATATCGAAATAGGAGGCAAGATCCAGTACGAAGGACATTCACCGAGTGCCATATAAGGAATGAAGCCTTAATGACTTAAAGGGGGTTGAATTTTGATAAAAACTGTAAATTTCTGTAAACGCAAGGTAATTTTTTCATGTCAGACAAGTCTGACTCTTGGGCTGGCGAATACCCTCGGAGACCTCTGGTCTACCAGCAGTGGCATCAACCAAATGGTTTCAAAATTCAAAAATATCGAAGTTGCAGAAAAAATATAGTAAATTTCGTTAGCTGTACACGTGTTTCAAGGCGTAACCTTTCATCAGCAGCATTAAAATTAAATAATATGGAAAGCCATAATCCAAAAGTAGTCAAAAAAGAACTACTCATCACCAAATTACATCGAAATCGGAGGCCAAACCTTCGTTGTAAGTTTTTGATATATACTCTGCAGACAAACAAATGGCGAATCAGTGTCGAATGAGGGTATATTTATCGTATGGGTAAACTGATCTTGAGTCGGACACTTTAACCCTTATTTTTAATCGTTTGTCATCTGAAGAACTAAATTTCTGACCACAAAAATTACGGATACTGATTGCCCATTTTGATCCAATCATCAGTCAAACGATCCGAAAGAAGGAGTCAGAACTTCTAGCATGTCTAAGTAAGATTTCAATATTTTAGCGGTTTTTGTAGAAAAAAAATGACATCTGTTCATTCAACAATTGCCGATTGACTGAAACAATATAGTTAATACAAAACAGTCCGGTGTAAATGACACCTTAGTTGCTCCCAATTCGTAACAGGAACGAATAAAAATATACCGAGGCTACAGTGATTTTACTTTCTGTATATGCGCATTTCGACAACTCATTTCTCATCAGTGACATTTGGAAATCCATGAACTGAAATATGTGTAAAAGCTAATAGAGAACAAATTACCAATAGGATCTATTATACGAAAGCCAAAATCAGCTAAGGAAAGAGTTGTGCAAGAGGCAGATACTACTACGGTTTTACCACAATTTTCTTACATTTAGATATTCAAATAAAATCGGTTTACGGGCCAGCACCGAAGTACTGACTACTGGTTTACACACAAATTAAAAAAAACAACTCTCACATCTGATCTTGTAATTATAACTAGTGTGTCAGGCAAGACACATGTTCACCGATATTCAAACATCCCATTAAGTTACTTACTAAAATTGAAAAGTGTTGATCAGGAATATTACGAAGAAGCCGCCTCATATTCAGTGTAACTATAGAAAAATCTTATAATATCTATTTCTCAGTGAATTACTTAATACCGAAGTAACTATGCGCATTTCGACAACTTATGTCTCTAGCTGAGTGCAGATAAAATCAAATCATTTGGAAGTCCATAAACTAAAATACTTTTTAAACTGAAAGAGAACAAATAACAAATTGGATCTAAATAGAAAAGCCAAAATCATTTAATGAAAGTAGTTGTCAAGCAACGACAGTAAAATACCGAGGGAACAAGGGATCGAAGTAATGATCACAAAAAATAGTCCAAAGACATGGCAAAAAGGTCACCGGGAAACACAAAGACAAAGCAAGGACGTTAGACAGCCACAAGGTACGGAATAAAAAGACGACATTAAGAACTAATTTAAAAACTCCCATGAAAACCAGGCATGACATCAGGTGCTCCGGAGTGGTAAGCATGTCCTGCTTCGCAAAGCAGCACCCATCACACTATCAGTGAGTCAATCTAGGGTTGAGTCAAAAGCGGTTATGTCAAATCCGTGAAGACATGAAATCTAGCTGAAAATGTCCGTTTTCATTTGGAATACAGACACGTCATATCTGTCAATGATGGCGGCCATAGAATTTGCGAGGGGATGAAAGTAACATTGGCTGAACAAATCCCTGACTTAGTAGCTTTTGGGACAGTATTTATGCTCTATTAAAATCACTGTATACTCTACATGCTCAACAGTAACAAATCAACTGGGAAATGTACACTTTGATTTTTGTAATCATTACTTCTCTTGTTCCCTCGTTGTTCCATAGGCTTGAGAGGTAGGTACATGTATATTGCTGTTCAGAAAGGGAAAGTTCACAATTGGGAAGTTAAAATCGTCACGTTTGTCATAATGCTTAGATTTCAAACTCCATCTTCATCAAATTAAGTTATTTCGTCTTTGATTTGCAGTTGATGAAGTAATGGTATGAACAGCTAGAATCAATATAAAAGTAATAATTTATTCATCGAAACCAAAGAAATTTCAATTGTGTTATAATTGACAAGTATTTATAAATGTTTTTCTCCATTTCTACTTCAACTAGAATCTTATGTTTAAGCATCATGGTACGGTAGTTTTGCACAAAATAATTGATAACCTTGGCTCACATGTTATACAATACAAAAATACCCAAGTTGCATAATAAACAGTAGGTTTTTCTCACTCTACACGTGTTTCAAGGAGTAACCTCTCATCAGCAGTATTAAAATAACATAATCTATGAACAAATAAATGGATATGAAGTAAATGTATATTCGCTTAAAATATTTTTTAACAAAATATCTCTCCTGTGCTTACCAAGTCCAGGTTCTAAAATGGAGATATTTTATTCCTATGTTAATATAAAAAAAACAGATTTAAAATTTATCAACTTTTCACTTTTTCTGGATTTGTCCAATTTCCTTTTATCCCTCCAAAAAAGAGCGGAAATAGTATGGTTTATAGAAGTAAATTTCCAAAAACGTAAAATTGTAATGTATGGGGGTTAACATAATTTCAAACGAAGAAGTCTGATTCTAAGCTCTTAACATTCTTTATTCTTGCATATAAAATATTAAACATTCTAAGTTTGTATTATTTTTATTTATCCTACCTTTTATTTATCATATTTGTAGTATATTACGATGCATATCAGTACAGCCTTGAATATTGTTGTCAAAAATATATCAGATATACAATGAGGAACCTCGGTCGGTCATCTCACTGTACCAAGTTAGTTTTGTATGGTTCAAAGTGGAGATAATTTTAATTGCATATCAATACCCCCTTTTAATATTTAAATTAAAATTATCTGCCTTTTAACTATAACCGACAGAGGTTCATCATTCCTGAATCGATCAAAATAAGTCGTATTTCTCTAACATTTGATTTCAGTAGTTTTATTGAATTAAACGCATTTTGTTCTCTATCAGATTTTATGCATATTTCGATTTATGGCTTTCTAAATGTTTTGACTGAATCTGCACTGAAGACATATGTTGTCGACATGGCCATATGCAGAAACTGAATTAACAGTAACTTCGGTATTTTGTTATTTAAACTATTAAATTCCGTTCAGGCATATGTCATCATAAAAAGATTTACGTGTTTATCGATTTGGCCCTTAGTCTTGTTATAGAGTATTTCTATCTCCTATCAATAGATCTCCTTTATTTTCAATACTCAAAGAGTAAAGAAGATATAGATATAGAGATTTTCAAGACCGATGTCTATGAACAACCCAAACAATATTATTTGGAATTTCTACACAAATGCTTTTGGAATTACTTAATAAAAAATTGCTAAATAAAAACAAACTCAAGTGATTGAAAAAAAATACAGTGCAATAGAAACCATAGGACTTGGAATTTTAGAACTACTCTTGAAAGCCCAAGGAAATTTTACATTACAGGTGATAATGTCCTAAAATACCAGTCTGGCAGTTATCTTCTAGTCGATATGCAATTATTTTTCCCCTAACTGAAAAAAAAGTCATCAGAAATGCTTTAACTGCTTATGTGGTTTGGTCTTGACAAAGGATCACAGAATATGCTTAGTAGAAAAAGTAAATACAAACCCAGATACTGTAACCTAAGATACATGTATATCCATGACATCTTTGTATAACTCACAACCAACCAGTTATAAAAATTGAAAAAGCATAAATTAAATAAACTTAAAGGATAATAAGCCATGCCTATAAAGGATAATAAGCTTTGCTTTGTATCCTTAATCAATACATTTATCACATATTTAAATGTTAATTTAATCGGCTGCTTTCAAGTTTTAAATGAGGGGCTATTGGTGTACCCCCGTAGTCCGGGTCCGTATGTAGATGTATATCTCGGATACTATACATAGTAGCATTATCAGGTTTTGCACACAGGTACATTTTGGGTTAACTCCGTGATAATTAGGTATTTCTGCCCTTAATCGGCTTTCATTCAAACTGACATTTAAGGTCATATCTCAGTCACTTTATGAGGTAGGATTATCCAACCTTACATTCGCATGCTCTTGGATGGTACATCAGCATCTAGGCAAGATTAGATCAATTTGCCCAACATTTTCGCTTGATTTATTTATACTTAAGTGCTCGGACAATATCTAATTCCGAATATGAATGCATCTCTAATGGTACATCAGCATCCATGCCAAATTGGGTCAATTTGACCTACATTTTCCTTTTGATTGACTTACATTCAAGTTTTTTAAAAAAGTTTAGGTCTCAGTCACTGTACTTGGTTGAAACATCTAACATTGCATATGCATGCATCTCTGATGGTGCATCAGCATACTGGCTTGTCCTTCATCTTGAAGTAATCATATAAGTTTTAAATTATGATCAAACACACACACATCACAGTGAGTTTAATACGGCCCTTACACCGTCTTAATTGTAAGACACTTTCTAGAAGTCGAACAATGCTACATCAATGTTTGAGGGTGGTGACACGGGGTGTCTGTTCTACAATTTCCCACATTTTTCGGACTTTTTTTTTCCACTTCCCACATTTTTTGGGCCTCGTTTCCCAATTCCCAAACTTTTTTTTCGTTTTTCACATTTCCCACTCGTTGGTTTTTCCCATTTCCCTAATTTTTTTCATCAATTTTCCCATTTCCCTAAATTTTTGACCCATTTTTCCTATTTCCCAAAAGCGTGTCAACCCCTCATGTTTAACTGTATCCCTAAATTTGGAATTTTCAAACTAATTGATCAACTATGGAAACATATATTTTTCTGAGCGATATTAACTATCGACTTTGAGATTAAGACAGTTTGAGTAGGTTATATGAACAGTTTAGTGAAAACGGGTATCAATGTATCATCGATTAAGTTGACAGAACAAAATCTGAAAGTTTCAGGGGAAGAATATTTATTGGTTTACAACAGTATCCTAGTAGGCTTCAAATACCAAAAAAAATTGTGTAAGACTCTTAACAAACCAAGATAGCTTCTGGACGGTTCAAAGCGTCATGTTCAGTAAGTAGTGTTTTACTTGACTGACCGTCACGTAATATAATTGTCACTGACATTATTAGACAGGGATCCTACAGCGAATACAATTTGACTGTTGTCAACAGCAAGACCACATGTGCCTTTAACAGAATCATCCTTGAATGTCCAGATCTGATTTCCTGACAAATCACAACATGTTACTTTAGATTTTTGTTTATTTGTTTTGTCTTTGTCATAGTGCCTCAATTCGTGTTGGATATGAATAAATAACTAAATACCGACGTTACTGTGAATTTAGGTTCTCCATATGCGCATTTAGACAACTTATGTCTCCTCAGTGCAGATAATATCGAAACGTTTGGAAGACAATCAACTCAAAGATGTCTAAAAACTGATAGAGAACAAATAACCAAAATGTTCTAAATATAAAGCCAAAATCAGCTAAGGACATCAAGGAAATCAGCTTTGCATGAGGGAGATACTCCTTAGTTTTCAACAAAATTTACAAAAATTTAGATATTATTAGGTTCTAAATAGAATCGGCTTTCGAGTCAGCACCGAAGTACTGACTACTGGGCTGGTGAATACCCTAGGGGACTAACAGTCCACCAGCAATGGTATCGACCCAGTGGTAGCAAATAACTAAATACCGAAGTTACTGTGAATTTATGTTCTGAATAAACGTGATATTGGATTTATGATTTTAGAATTCTACTTTCCTCGTTCTTGCTTCGGTATTCGTTTGCCGACGTATTTAGAGTTACCAGAGAGGTTTATCCTGTTGTGTGTACTTGCTATATAAAATACTAGTACATTTCTGACATTCATAGGTAAAATGGTTAAATGTTCACTATTTCCCCTGACAATTCAATGACAACGATGTCGCGCCCGACAACAATGATATACAGTTTTTCTTGTTGATAAGACAACCCACGGGTAATTCTGTTTAAATCTACTTTCTTTTCAACGGTTGTGTCTTTTATGTTTGGAATCTCGATGCGTTTTGCTTCTTCATAAGATACTGCTACATGATCTGACTCTATCGACGTTAAATCGTATGGAACATTAGAGACCGGTATGTACGATACAAATGTACCATCCTCATTGTACTGCATTAATTGTTTCTTACCCCAATAGTCTACGATTACCACCTGAACAGATGTTGACATGGTGCATCCTTTAACACAAATAAACTCTGATTTCCTTCTTATTCTAAACGCTTGCTTCAGTTTGAATTAGGTTTCATTGGAATTTTTTGGTCACAAAACGTACATATAGTTGAGCATGACCGACCTTTGTTTGTGATAATGGTATATTGATCTTAGTCACCTCAGTGTTAATATTCCCAAAAATTTCAACTTCCGTCAGAAGAGATGTTAGCACCAGATCAACATTTACAATGTATTTTTATCCTACAATGGTAGCTTTTACTGTACAGATAAAGTCCTACATATATTGCTCTGTTTTATCTTGAACAGCTGTGTCTTGTATACTATAGCCCTTTTCAAAAATTGCTGTTATTTTTTCCTAGAATGGAACTCTCCTGTCGAGTGGTGGCACAACATCCTTGGTTTCCGGTTATCACCATACATACATAGCATGTGGTAATGCTAAATATATTAAAATAAAATTTATCATATAAAAACTGTAAATAAAAATCTAAAATAACAAAATTAGGAAATTTAGGAACATTATATCTATAAATTATTATATTTAACAAATAACTGAATACCGAAGATACTATGAATTTACTTTCTGCATATGCGCATTTCGACAACTTATGTCTCTTCAGTGCAGATAAAATTTAAACATTTGGAAGACCATAAACAAATGTTTATATTTTTAAACTTGATTAAATACAAAAATTTAAATGATGTCTGGTCAATTTTAAAAACCCAGAATTGAAGGAAAGATAACTTAATATAGCCAATTCTGCCACAGGTTAATAACAGGAACTGAGAGATTGTATCTAAATGGCGAAACTGAAGTGCGGACCATTCTTTTTTTTCTGAAAAAGCCTTTACAAGATATCGATTTAATCCACGCCCACTTTCGGTACTTATGAACAGATAGAAATCCCCAAAATATTCATTTTCAGATTATATTTTCCTTTAAATCAAGTTTTTTTATGTATTTTAGGATAAAAACAATTTAAAGTGTCTTTAGATATCAAATGTATTAGTACTCGGCACTAAATGATTGAAAATCTCGCCAAAGGCTCGCACGTCAATCTGATTCTAACCCTTTTACAAATACAGTTAATATTTAATGAAAATAACCATATATTGTCTATTTATCGAAGAAAACGGCATAACCAACCAAAGAAAATATACAACAGAATTTACCAAAAATAACAAATGAATTCATGGATGACGTATGCAAAGAGACGACAGTTCATAGACCTACGAACGACGTATGCAAAGAGATGACGGTTCACAGACTTACGGACGACATATGCAAAGAGATGGCTGATGCTCAATCGGGCTCTAGCCCGTAAATTGTTTGAACTAAAGAAAACGTTAAAGTTTAAAATTTATTTAACGCTTTTTACATTTGGCGATGTTTGGTCGCGGCTGTATCTTTTCTATGCACAAATTAGTTCAATTGTTTCTTAATTCAAAAACAAACGTCAATAATGGCACACAATAATATCACACAAGCAAATGTCAATAATGGCACATAAGCAAACGTCAATAATGGCACACAAGCAAACGTCAATAATGGCACACAAGCAAACGTCAATAAATGGCACAATAGCAAATATCATAAATGGCACACAAATGGCACATAATCAAATGTCATATATTCAATATCATGTTAATGTAGGT
>MJUU01022413.1:10343-25217 GCA_002080025.1 Modiolus philippinarum | reverse complement strand
TTTCACCACTTTTAAGGGATAATTATGCTTGGAGTAGTAGAATACTACTATCAATCGACACTGGTCATGTATTATGGCGGCAATTTTGTGTCAATATCAATCAAGTAATAAAGCTTCAATCAGGGAAAATTGGCCATATCGTACCAATTCTTCAATATCTGTAATTCATGTAAAGGAGGTCCTGTTCTTTCTTTTCTGTCGGTTCTAGGACTGTCTGTTCTTTTAATTAAAGTAACATCTTAAACTTCTACTTTTATCGGTGATCAGGACCATATTTTACAATTTATCTAACAGTTGCTTAAATGTCCTATATTACTCTTACAATCGGTATATAGTAACATTACAAACCAGTTCTTTAATCGCTGCTAAAGATTGTCCCATGCTACTTCCACTATAAGTGCACATTGTAGTCGTCTTTAATTGCTTCAATAATCGCTACAAATTCACAATCCTGTTAAACCGATCGGTGCTAGTTGTTATTTTGTGCCCCTGCTTCTACTCTTAAAAAGTTCTACAGCACTGCTTGCATCAAACGGCGCAACTACTGCCATCAACACAAACATGTCTGATTGCAACTTCAGCTTTTTGCTCCTATTATAGGTATTTATTCTAACGTCCAATCCCTGTTACAGATAGATGTACTATTTCAATCCGTGGTCATTGCCGTCCTATTCTGATAGTTTTATTTCTAGATTCGTTGCTCAGGGCCACTCTGTCCGAACTTATTATGTTACCAGTTTTTAAGCTAATATTCTTTCTTCAGCATGGACAGAATCAATCAAAATCGCTTTGTAAAAGTGCATGTAGTGGTCGAACTAAACAACTGGTTCTAAGGACCATCTGCGTTGCTTCTTCTATGCGATCTACGAATTTAAGTTATGGGTTGCTTTATATTTTGTTCCCTTAACACTAAACAAATTGGCATACATTCATGTTCTTTGCTTTATGTATTTCCAAATGTTTTGATTTACATGCAATGAAGAGACATACGTTGTCGAAATGGCCATATGCAGAAAATAAATTTTAAAGTAACTTCGTTATTTTGTTATTTGGTATAACGGCAGTAGAATATCAGAGTGACAATAGTTGCTTCGAAATGGTAAGCATGTCTTGTCCCGCTAACGATACTCGGCACACGATTAGTGAGGCGTACATCGCAATTGTTTTTGAAGATCTGTTTTGTGGCTAATTTTTCAATGTTATTTACTAACATTAACAAATCAGTAAGATTGGTTTAGTAAGGCTAATTGTAAGAATCAAATAATCTGGAAAGCCTTGACACAAAAATAGTCAGAGATTTTGATTGATTAATAAGTTAGAGTTTAACGTGCAGTTAACGATATTCTAGCTATATCAGGACGAGAACAAGTCAATCACTGAAGAGACATAAGTTGTCAAAATGCGCATATGCAGAAATTAAATTCACAGCAACCCCGGTATTGAGTCATTTGTTACCACTGGGTCGATGCCAATGCTGGTGGACTGTAAGTCCCCGAGGGTATTCACAACCCCAGTATTCAGTACTTCGGTGCTAGCCCGAAAGCCGATTCTATTTGAAACCTTTCAATATCTAAAATTTTGTAAATTTTGTTGAAAACTAAGGAATATCTTACTCATGCAAAGCTCTGTCCTTAGCCGATTTTGGCTTAACATTTAGATGTAAATTTTGTTGAAAACTAAGGAATATCTTACTAATGCAAAGCTCTGTCCTTAGCCGATTTTGGCTTAACATTTAGATCATATTGGTTATTTGTTCTCTATCAGTTTTTAATCATCTATGAGTTCATGGTCTTCCAAACGTTTAGATTTTATCTCCACTGAAGAGACGTAAGTTGTTAAAATGCGCATATGTAGAAATTAAATTCCCAGTAACTTCGGTATTTAGTCAATACACAAACATTGAAACTAAAAGAAGAAATAAGGTGGAGTAGACAACCGGGGCAACGAGTTTTGATTGCCATTGGAAAAAGGTACAAATGGATAAGGGCGGGACATTTAGCCCTCTGTACGACACCCAGTGCGTCTGCTCACCTTAGAGAACTAAAGAAGGGGTCTTCATACTGCATGGAGCTTGGCGTTTCTCCACACAGTTTGGCTACAATGTTTTGGGGTCATGATTTCAGTATAATGACCTGACTACCCCGCATGGGAAGCGAATTCCACTATCCATAAACTGAACGCCGGTCTGTAGCCGGACCAGATGCCGGGTAGTCATAGAGAAGTTTTCTAACTAAACCAAAACTATCGAAATAAAAAGCCACATTCAATATCAGGGACATCCACTATGCGCAATAAACCAAATTAGAATGAAATTAAACTAGAGGCTCACATGAGCCTGTATCGCTCACCTGGCAACTGGTTTTATTTATTGTCACCAATAGACCACCCATTCATACTATAAATCAGTTCACCAGATGTTACATTCTTAGATAAGGCACAAGCTAAAAATCACAAACTTTGGAAGGGATCACCAGAAGACAATTGTAACCAAGTTTGGTTCCAATTGGCTCAGTAGGTTCAGCGGAGAAGACATTTGAATGCATTTCCCATAGAGTCCCTATGTTAAACTATGTTCCCTGCTGGCGGCCATCTTGAATGAGGTGTGAACATAAAATCACAAACTTTGAAGGGAAACATCTAAAGACTATTGTAATCAAGTTTGGTTCCAATTGGCTCAGTGGGTTCAGAGGAGAAGACATTTGAAAATGCATTTCCCATAGGGTCCCTATGTTAAACTATGTCCCATGCTGGCGACCATCTTGGATGAAGTACGAACATAAAAATCACAAAATTTAAAGGGGACCATCCAAAGACTACTGTGACAAAATTTGGTCCCTATTGGCTCCATGGTTTCAGAGGAGAAGATCTTTGAATGCATTTCCCATAGGGTCCTATGTTAAACTATCTTCCCCGCTGGCGGCCATCTTGGATGATATGCGAACTTGCAGGACATATGTAGAAATTGTAGTTCTGGAAACCTTCAACACTTTTGCAATTCACATTTAACCTTTATCTCAAACAGTCTTTGAAATGAAAGTAAAAACGTTAAAAAATTGTGAAAATTCAAAGAAAAAGTGGCAATAACTCATATGTGGGTTGTCAGATTTTCTTCAAAATTGCAGGACGTGTACTATGCTGACCATTTTTGATCTGTAACTTCTATCTTCTACCATTTTCCATATATAAGACAAAAAGTCACGAAAAACTGAAATTTTTACGGAAAAGGGGCAATAACTCCAAGACGGGTAGAGGGATCTTCTTCAAAATTGCAGGGCAGGTAGATCTCATCATGCTGATTGTTTTTACCCTATTCAGGATTTTGATATCTGTAATGGTTTTTGAGTAATTTGCCAAAAAGCAGAAATTAACCCCTATGTTCCATTTTTAGTAACAGCAGCCATGTTGTTTGGTCTACGGTCATAAAAATCACATGGTGATGATTCAGGCCAAGTTTGATTAGTATTGGCCCAGTAGTTTCAGAGGAGAAGATCTTTGAATAAAAGTTAACGGACGGACGGACGGACGACGGACGCCGAGTGATGGCAAAAGCTCACATGGCCTTTGGCCAGGTGAGCTAAAAACCGAATGGTCAGCAAACTTAAATAATAAGAAATAAATTTTTTACTACAACAAAATTAAAGCAAATTTTATAAGTAAAGCAAATCCCTTAAATAGCCTTAATTTATGTTGAACCTCCGCTAAAATAAGGGCATTGCAGTTAATTGCAATCCTAAATTACTTATTTCATTAAGAAAAGGTTTTATTGACTGCTATGATTTTCATTTGCTTACGAATGACTAAATACCGAACTTACTTTAAATTTAAAGATAAAAATCTAAGCATTTAGAAGAACATGAACTCAAAGATGTTTAAAAACTGATAAAGAACAAATAGCCAATACGATCTAAACAACGGCAGTAGAATACCGAAGGAATAAAGCACAAGATTACACAAATCAAAGTCCAGAGACAAGGCAAAAGCAAGAACACCAGAAGACGGAAGACCAAAGACACCCCATGCCCACAAAACACACGAACATTACATATACAAAAAACTAAAGCACTAACAGTGTTAACTCTCAAACAACAGAGTGACATCAGGTGCTCCGGAAGGGTGAGCATGTACTGCTCTGTATACAGCACCCGTCACACGGTCAGTGAGGCATATGTTTTGAAAGATCTCTTCGGTTGTTACTGATTGGTTATTGTTATTTTCTAACCCTGAGACTAAACCAATTGATTACCATGGTATGTGTAACTTTTCTAACCCTCAAACAGTACCATGGTGAAATTTTGGAATGCTTTTGTACATGTTGTAAACACTTTAGTATTCAAACATGGACAAGGACAAATCTGTACCACAAACATCACTGACGAAGACAAAACTAAAATTTAACAAGACAACACAAAAAACTAAAGCACTGACAGTGTGAACTCCCATAAAAACCGAGAGCGACATCAGGTGGTCCGGGAGGGTAAGCATGTCCTGCTCTGTATACAGCACCCGCCACACTGTCAGTGGGTAAATCCAGGGTAAAGTCAAAACCGGTAGTGTCAAATCCGGGAAGAAGTTAATCTAGCTGAAAATGTCGGTTTTCATTTGTGACACTGACATTTCATATCTATCTATGATGTCGTGGTGACGGCCATAGAATTTCTGAAGGGACGAAAGTAACAAGGGCTGAACATATCCCTGACTCAGCAGTTTTTGTGACAATGCTTTTGGTCCTTCCAAAAAGTCACTGTATGTACTGCACGCTCTACAGTAACGAATTAATTGTGAAATATATACTCCATATGCTGGGTATGTAGGTATATTGCTGCAAAGAAAGGGAAAGTTCACAATTGGAAAGTCAAAATCATCACGTTTGTCATATTATCTAGATTTCAGACGTCCATGCTCGTCAATGTATAACAAAAGGTCAAGGTATGAAGCAGAATCGGGTGTATTGGTTGTCTCTTTAATTTCTATTTACTGGGGTAGATGCGATGTAAATATTCTTTAAATCTTGGGTTATTAAGAGAAAGTACATCTATATATCTGAAGCTGAAATTTAAAGTCTGGGCCAGTTGTTTTTGTTTCTGTTGTATCAGCCCTTGTAAAAACTTTGCTTCATACGAACAAAGAAAAATGTCAGCTAAAAGTGGCGCACAATTTGTTCCCATAGGAATCCCTATTGTCTGTTGAAAAACACGGCCTCCACATTCAACAAAAATGTTGATAAAAAATTCAAGCATCTTAATCACGTCATTTTCACTGTATTTCTTGTTTGACTCAGTATGGTTCTTAACAAAATGTTTTATCTTTTCCTATTACCAGATAGGAATACCTACGTTCTCCGTTTTTGGTACAGAAACATTCATGTATCAGATCGGAAATTACTGTTTTAAGTTTATTATGGGGAAGAGTTGTATAAAGGGTAGAAAAATCAAAAGTTTGAATGCTATTGCAGTATGCGAGACTGTTTGAGGAGAGCTGTTCAAGGAGATCTTTGGAATATTTAAGAATCCACATCTGATTCACGCCGCTCGTGGAACAGGCTTTTTGGAAGGCCAAAATCAGCTAAGAATAGAGCTTTGCATGAGGGTGATATACTCCTTAGGTTTCAACAAAATTTACAAAGATCTAGATATTTAAAGTTTCTAAATAAAATGATAACTGCAAAGTTAAAATTTTGCGATGAGAATTATAAGTGTTGTGTCCCGAAAATGGCGTGAGGAACAATAACACAGATTGCAACATCAAATCTTGGTGGGAAAATGAACGCGCCCAGTCAATCCCTTCCAAAAATGTTGACTTGCCACTTGTCAAGAAAGGTTCTATTTTTGGCCATTTTTAGATTTGTTTGCAAAATAATTGTTGGTCTGCCAATAACAGCGATAGTAATACCTTTGCTGGTTGAATTTTCGTTCACGACCCCGCATCCCTTAACGTAGAGTTTTTCACATTTAGCAATGAATCTTGATATTATGGGAACATCTGGAATTTACTATGATGTAAAAGCAAAACGTATTGTTGGTGGCCTCATTATGACTCCAAGATGACGAAAAATAATAAAAGCGTTGTTCCATTGCTTGCTTTTACCATGTATTTGCAGGGACTTTGTCTCTTGTGCATTTATACCATATTCTATTGCATTTATTGATAAGGGGAAATAATCAAATAAAACATTTCATATAGACATCGCCATGGAAATTTCCAAAATAATTTGAAATCAAAATTAAAAAAAAAACATGGCAAAACTGATGCGGCATAGACATGATAAAAGTAAGGCCAAAAAAGAAATAGTAAAGCCCTGTTGACACTATGAAGTGGGTTTAGTGTTATTTGCCTTGATGTTTTGTCTGATGACACCGTCAAAGTTATTTTGGTGTATAGTCAAAGAAAAAAGGCAAATATTATTGACAAAGAAGCAAATTATATATTGTATTTTTTCTATGGTTTTCTTGATATTGAAAAGATAACAGGAAAAACCTACTTGAAATGGCCGAAAATTACAATCACATACAACATTCTAACAGGGAACTGCATGACAAAAACAATTACAGGACAAAAGACAACGATAGATACATGGGATTGACGGACTTGTTTGTGGCAATTACAAGAGCTAGCTGCAGGGTTAAACCGGTTCATGTGGGTACCCAAGCCTCCCCTCTCTCCACCCTGTTTCCCTATAGTATAATAGCCATGCAAATAAAACCTAATACAGGTAGACTACTGTCTCTTAGACCACAATCTTGAGAAGGAAAGAATAAGAAAAAACGTCATTTGAAAAGATAGGTCAAGGAGTGCTCGTCGCTGAACTGCCGCTTAACTGCCGGCTTGCTCAAGGCGCCTAGTCCGCTGGTAAAAAGCTGTCTGTGGGTAAAGATGTACAAGAATATGTTGCATATGAACTATCAGGTTGAATAACAAAATTGAGGTTAAGAAAGGATTTAGTATTGGGTCAGTTAAAAAAAGGCAGAGTTTCATTTTCTTGATTTCATTTTGGTAAATTTTTTTTTGCCTTTTAGTCATGTGCTTCTGTTTTAAACAAAAGTTGTATCATCTCATAACTACTTTATAATGATTGGATGATTCTCATCAAAATCCATTGAAGAAAAATAGGATGGGTCTCTATTCCTCCTAAACCCTTCAAATGTTTGATCAAAGTTTTCTTTGACCGTTGACGCTATTAAAAAATCGTCAAACACTTTAACCAAGAAACTTTGATAGTGTTAAAAGAGCTTAACACAAAGAATCACGTCAAAAACATTACAAGAAGAATAAGCCTTATAAATAATGGGACAACCACGTGATGATCGGTGATTTGTTGAGACAGGGTGTAGAAAATTGCCGCTTGAATTCTAAGAGTCTTATTTTGACTAAATGGGGCGTGTATGACATTTTCTGAATAAGGGTAAAATGGCTAGCCTTCGAAAAGGATTTGAAGGCTTTTTTTGTTATTGTTGTTAGTTTTTGGGTAATTCTGTGCGACGTTTATAATAGTTTCTAGACCCCTACCTATTTTGGATCCGCCATTAAGGTGATAAATGTTTGAAAGAATGCTTTCACAGTTAAGTTCATGTTTGTTGACGATCCCGCATCCATGAGTAAAGAACCATTGATGAAGCGTTGCTTGACATCTAGCAATGAATTTCGCTCAAATCCGGACTGGGGCCTCTTGAACTTACTACGAGGTATGAGTAGAGCTCATTGTTGAAGGCCTCATGCTTACTCCAAGATGAAGAACAACAATAATAGCGTGTTTCCATTGTTTAATTTTACCATGTACTTAAAGAGATTTTGTTTCATTTGCATTTACTCCATACCCTACCATTGTTAATATATATATATTTTTTTTCAGGAAACACAAACAAAAGATCTGATAACAGAAAAATGTACAAACCTCATAGAGAAAATTAAACAGTTCAACGAGGAATTACAACAACTAAATTGTGTACATGTGGATTTGGCAAACTGTCCGATTCAGTGAAAACATTTATACGTCATAAGAACCAAAAATTACTATCATTTTTAAGGATTTGTTTATGTTGTAGTATTGTAAATCGTCACGGTTTTTATGCATTATGTCTTTATTATTGGTAAAAAACGATTTGTTAACTTACTGTCGAAATCATGTAGTTTTCTTTCGGAAATCAGAAGTTGCTTTTACAAGATAATTAACTTTTTGTTATATAGTCAAGACTTCAACATGAGCATGGATGCGATGTTGCTCGACAATAAGAAATGAATTCCGCTCAAACCGGTGCCATCTTGAACTTGTTGCGAGATTTGAGCAAAGCTGATTGTTGAAGGGCTAATAGTGACTTCAAGATGAAGAACAACAATAAAAGCGTTATTCAATTGCTTTGTTTCACCAAATATTTGTACAGACTCTGTCTCGTATACATCTACTCCCCATCCCTTCATTGCTTATCTATAACACAATGCAGTTTATGTTTTTTGCAGTCCAAATGCTGGGTTTTGTTTCAGCCAAAATAACATTTGTTGTTTGGGAAGGATTGACTACAGAATACAATTAAATACACCCAAATATAAATACATTTTGCACTCATTTCATGTAGCACGATGATAATTTGTTTCAATACGCAACAATAGTAACATTTTCAGAAAATTTACTGATTTAACAGTACAAAAACCCAAAATGAATTCATATTAATTGCTGAAGAACTGCCAAAATACGTGCGAAATATACTAAAGATGGAGTCCCTTCCAAACTATATTAAGTCAAAGAGACCCTCTGTGTTATCAATCCAAATTTTACCGACAATCATTGAAAATAAATAAAATTGTAACAAAAATCGTTCTTTAGTAAATGTGAATTTCTTTTGTCATTTTAAAGACCTTATTCACTGATTGCCTTAGGATATTGATGGTATAACCCCCTTTCTATACTTCGGACTTTGGTCTATATTTGGGCATACTTTGGACCACTTTTACTCAATGGACTTAAAAGTCGAACCATTCTGTACTTGTACTCCAGATTTTAATTTAAAAAAAATCATAAACAGACTTGAGATTTCATCTCTAATTATTGTTTGTTCACTGGACTCAAGGGGTGGAAGGTTATACCCTAATTAGCATTGGCATAAATTTCAACCTAACACATTACCTTTTGGTCTTCCGTGTGAATCTCAATGTTGGATAAACAAATTTGAATTGGTTTTTTATGTTAGAACGAGGATGTCGACAAGGGGATCCTTTATCCCCGTATATTTTGTTTTACTTTGTGCTGAAATATTAGGTATTCTTGTCAGGAAAAATGAAGATATTGAGGGTATAACAATAGATGATACAGAGTATGTATTATCTCATTATGCAGAAGATACTTCAATGATACTAAATGGTTCACCAGAGTCACTAGATGCATCTATCCGTACTCTCCAGTTTTATGCTGAAATCTCAGGACTAAAAATAAATATCGAAAAAACAAGTGTTATATGGATAGGTAGAAAAAAACACAGTCAAGACCAAATATGTGTAAAGTATGGATTGAGATGGAGTTCCAGTAAATTCAAGATGCTAGGTATTATATTTTCTGTTGATATTGATGATATTCCTATATACCAAAAATGAAAGATATAGATAACATTCTATTGAGATGGTCAAAACAACGTCTCACACCATTTGGGAAATAACTATTGTTAAGACTCTTATAATTTCTAAATTAAATCATCTTTTCTTGTCAATTCAATCTCCTGATGAACACATGCTGAAGGAACTCATTTGCAAAATTTTCTTATTTGTTTGGGATAATAAACCAGATAAAGTCAAGAGAGATGTTATATGTCAAACATATTATAAAGGGGGACTAAACATGATAAATTTGTATGCTTTTATTCAAGGTCTTAAACTAACATGGGTAAGACGGTTATTTCAGTCAGATGCAAAATGGGTTAAACTATTTAAATCTGCCGAGAACATTGATTTAACACTTTTAGCTTTTATAGGACCGAAAGAACACTCCGATAATAAATTCTGGAATGAAGTATATGATGCTTGGAATTGTTTGAAAAAAATACCAAAACCAACATATCCTTGTGATATTCTTTTCTCATCTTTATGGAGGAATAAAGATATAAAAATTGATAATAGCAGTGTGTTATATAAAGATTGGGCAAAACGGGGGTCTTGACAATCAATGATATTATAGATACGGAAGGAAATATTATGTCATTTCCAGAATTTAAAACGACTTACAATTTTCAACCCATATTCACACTTTACTATGGATTGGTAAAATCAGTAAAAATACTTGTTAATACTCTTGATATTGAACTTAAAGCTAAGGAAAATCAACCATGTTTACCATTTAATATTGGAATTTTCTTTAAATCTAAAAAGGGTTCATAAGATATGTATGATATCCTGAACACAAAGGAGGTAAGTAATTTTGCAGAACAAAAATGGGATCAAGAAATGGACCACAACATGTTCAACTGGAAAAAAAGTGCATCTGTACTGTACTAAATATACAAAAAATACTAAACTCAACTGGTTGCAGTATAGAATAGTTAATCATATATTAGCCACAAACACTTTCTTATTCAAGATAAAATTAAAACACTCTGATGTTTGTACTTTCTGCAATGAGGAGCCAGAAACCATTCAACATTTATTTTGGGGATGTCATAAGATATCAGAACTGTGGGTTGACTTGAATCGTTGGATTTTTTAGATGACAAATATAGAAATTCCTTTGAATATGGAATAGTTTTGTTTGGTACATTATCTGGGAATGGTTTGAATTTTGTCAAAAATAAGATACTTCTACAAAATTCTATATTTATAAAGTAAAGTTAAGTGATGAAAGGGTATATTTAAATGCCCAGAAATTTTTTTTAAAAGAAAACTTAACTTTAGAGAAATATGTTTCTTTTGGACACTTTAATCCTGATGAATATGTTAAGTACTGGAACCCCTGGAGCCAAATTCTAGATCCATAAAAATGGTAAATTACGTTTAGAATATTTAACTTTAACTGCCTGTCCATATTGAATTATTCCTACTGTATGGTGTTTAAAAATATGTCTTTCTTATAATATCCTATTTCTTGTATTTGTGATTGTCTTGTTTGTAGATGTATTATGTCATTGTATTGTTTATCTATGTTTTTGTAAATATGAAGTTATTCATTAAAAAAAATTGAATTGGTTCCTGAAATGTGAATAGTTCCATGTTTCCCTTACAGTAAAATTCTTCAGGCCCATCTTGCATTGATCATATCTTATCAATTTGATGTCTACTGTTACTGTTAAAATATTCCAAAAAACCCGATGTGTTCAAAGGATTATAATTTAACTTCTTGTGCTATGATATGCGATACTGTCTTATCCTTTATTGGTGATATTTGCACAGGTGTTACGCAGCACATACACAGAACATCTTTAAGCACAAGGTATTACTTTCTCAGATTAAGAATGGATTGTTCCGTTAAATAGAATAGATAGAAGTTAAATTTTAAGCAAAGATTTTATTACCAATTCTCTGTAACCGGCAAACATATTTGGCCACGCATGGTCACAGATTTCCTTGAAACTTTGTCCACTAATGCAAGTCTATGACTAAAGCACAAAAATGCCACCCAAAATTGTCCTGCTGCTTTGGTTGCCATGGTAACGGTTACCATGGATTTTAGGCTAAAATTTGATGTTTTATAGGTGAAAAAAAAACCAGCAAAATTCAAACAGATGTGGTTATATAAAGTGTAGTCTTTATGTATTTTTTACCTAGGTAGGGTAAAATTAAGTATTCTGCCAACATATTAATATTAAAACAATTTTATAAATTTTATGTCTGATAGGTGCACAGGGTTGGGGCACCGAGAGTTGTTTGACCATTTTGAAGATTTTTGACCGGTTTCAGCCACCTTGTTGGGAAGTTTCAAGATCACAGTCAAAAAGTACTATGTTTGAATAATCAATTCATGGAATAAGATTTGTGGGGTAATGGTTGCTAAGGTGGTTACTATGGTGACGAAAATAGGGAATTTTTAGTTTTTAAAGTGCTGTTTTGACAGATTTGACATTTACAAAATTCCTTCAATAAGGTTTAATGCTTATTTTGATTAATTCTCATACACACTGAATAATAACTGCTTTTCAAAAGCAAATACAATCAATTAATTCTGGTTGCTAGGGTGGTTGCTATGGTAGCAAAAATGACAATTATTCAACTTTTATGTATCTATTTTTGCACATTTACCCTTAAACATTTCTTAAAAATAAGTAATATTACGGATTTGACACTTTAAATGCATCTTGCTCATTTTAAAGTCATCACAATAATTACAAATTATATTCTGGAGTTGCTACGATGGTTGCTACGGCAGCCAAAATAAAAATGGTAGAGTTTAACTTTCCCTGAAAATATTTTACCAGATTTATAACAAAATTTCCCTTCAAACAAAATTAAATGAGTTATTTGATTCAGTTACAACCCTGAATATAAAGTTCTGTCAAAAACATTCAACGATTTGATTCTAGTTGCTAGGATTGTTGCCATGGAAACAAAAAATACATTTTTTTCACCTTTCGTATTTTTTTCTTTTTAGAAATCCTTAGATAATCTGAGTAGAATGAACAACTTTGCACCCCAGTTAGCAAGCAAAAATATCTACAACAGTTGTTAAAGTTTTGCTGCGACATTTTACAAAATATCTTTTTTGATACACCTTGGTGGATTACCACATACCATATATCAATGGAAAGCTAATTTTTTGTCGCTTCCGTCCATGCAATACTATAATGTTACAACAAAAGATAAAAATAGTTTTCCATTTACCTTCTTTGTTTTTTTAATAGAAAATTTGAGTCCAAAACAGAGGGAGAATATCTAATTAACTGAACACCTATGATTACCTGCAAACCACAGGTAGGTTTTGTTATTATGCCCCGGGGTCTCACGATGAACCACAACACTTGGGTCAGGATTTAATCTCGATTTAAAAGCAAAAACGTAACAATCTTATTGCTGTATTAAAACCATTTTACCTCATAACATTTTATTTCAGTTGAATTAAACGGTAGATGAACATTGTTTCTGCAAATTTTATCTCCATTTAACGCATTTTAATGTAAACAGTTTTATGCAAAGTAGTAAACAGATAGAATTATGTTTACCCATTGGTCATCCAATTTAACAAACAACAAGTCTTTTCATTGTTTAGTTGGGTATACCATTTATACCCCATTCCCACATCGAATTTCTCGAAATTAATATTAAGGTCTATGGAAAATAATTTTTAGTTGAAATTTGATTTTCTTGGTAAATATACTTAGAGTAGCGGCAAAAAATAGAAAATAATATGTATTTTATTATAGTTTTATTAAACACAAAATATCTACAGCGATTTAAGCTGCGGCAAATTTCGCTGTGCCAATTTTTAATTATGTTTTTTTTTTATTCTATGATGGTTGCTATGGTGGCGAATTTAGTTTTCACTTGTTTCCAAATGTATGTGTGTGTGTGTTTATTTTATATATTTATTTTTTTTTTGCAGATTTATATTTGAAAATTTGCTTCAAATGTCACTTAAAAACCAGGAGAATTATTCGTATATTCTGACCCTGAAAAATAATCACCTTTGAACTCGGTTACTAACAATTTGATTAGTTTAAATGAAAATTAAGATGGCAATTCGTCATTTTTTTAAATTTCTATTTCATTTTACTCGCCAGACTGGTTGCTATTGTAGCAAACATTGGTTAATTGTTAGCTCACATGACCCAAAGGGTCAGTATGAGCTATTGCCATCACTTGGCGTCCGTCCGTTTAACTTTTTTCACATTTTCATTTTCTACTCTGAAACTAATGAGACAAATTCAACCAAACTTTACGGGAATGATGTATAAAAAGTCCTTTACAAAGATTGCTAATTTCGTTCCGATCCGACAACAAACATGGCCACCAGTGCGGAACTTAGGTTTAACATTGGACCCTATGCAAAAAATCACATTTTCATCTTCTTTTCTGAAACAGCTGAATCAAATTCAATCAAACTTTACAGGAATGATGTACTAAAGGTTTTAAACAAAGATTGCTCATTTCGTTCCGATCCGATAAAAACATGGCCGCCAGCACGGATCTTAGGTTAACATTGAACCTTATTTGAAAAATCACATTTTTATCTTCTCCTGTGAAGCTGCGGAAGCAAATTCAACCAAACTTTACAGAAATGATGTACGGAAGGTGCTTTTAAAAATTGCTCATTTCATTTCAATCCAACAAAAAACATGGCCTCCAGTGCAGAACATAGTTTAACATTGGATCCTGGATATAGAAAAACATCCTTTTCATCATCTTCTTTGAAACTGTTCAAGCAAATTTAAGTAAATGTATAGGAGGTCCTTTGCAAAAATTACTCATTTCAATAGGAGCAGACAAAAAACACGGATGCTAATAGAGAACATAGCTAAACATTAGAGCCCATTGGTAAAAACATCATTTTTGGTCATGCATGGCATAGAAGCATTATGTCAGGTGAGCGATACAGGCTCAGTCTCTGAGCCTCTAGTTTTCCGAATCTTTTTTCTAGAATAAGCTTAGATTTTTCTCCGAAAATGGATTATACTTTGGTATCTCTGAAAAAAAGCTTTTGAATGCAAATAAATCAGAGACGGTTTGATTTTAAACTAGTTGCTAGTTTTTGTGGCCATAGAAGCTAGGGTCGTACAAATTCCTTTTAATTTTATGGTTGCTATGAAAGCCAATATTGTCGTTTCTCACCTTCCAGCAATCCCAAAATGTACATATTTAACTCCAAAAATTTATTTTAACAAGTTTGTTGATAATCTTGACACAATTATTTCCCTTTTTAAGGCCACAAGAAACCTCGTTGTATTATGGTGCTGTCGCCGCTTTGGTCGAAAA
>MJUU01022407.1:6267-18153 GCA_002080025.1 Modiolus philippinarum | reverse complement strand
AAGCATGCGTTCCAGTCGTCATCCAAAAATACATCAGGCATACCAATATGGTTGATGTGGGGCATGTCAGTAAGGTGGAATGGATTTTAACCATTCTACCTAACCGGACGCGGACGCAGACACTGGGGTATCACATAAGCCCCCCTTCACTTCGTGAGGTGAGCTAAAAAAGGCCTAATCAACGACTTGTATATGATAGATTTTATTTCTCTAATTCTAAAATTAATGACATTTTCAGGTGTTTAAGTTTATACCCTGTCGTGGGCCTCTACACGTCACCGGATATGAAATTTACATTTCATGGAAATCAACATAAGCAAATCGATCATATGTGATTTGAGATAAATAAACAATGTATGCTTTGAGTAAATACATGTTCTTTTTACATTGATTTATACTGGAAATACATATATTTAAGGTATATTTTGCTATTTGAAGAAAAGTTCGTGACCTTTTCGATATCCAATCAAATCGCGAGATCAATTAACCCACACGTTGGAGAACACTTTGATCTCCCATGCTTTGAAAATGACAAGAACAGCATAAGGAGAAATCCATTTCTCCTCTCTAGAGAGAATGTTGTTCTCGGCAAGTGATGGATAAAATTTAATTATGACTGAAAAATATGTTTGCCGTTTTCCAAATTCACCATTGTGCCGTTATGAAAAAAGGCCACCATGCCATAAGACGTCACACTCAAAGAACACATTTATTTCGGATCATCAAAAAAGGGGGATCATGTTTTTGTCAAAAATCTCCTTGAAATCATTAGAGAAATAAAATCCACAACCGTATCTCGTAAGAAACAATATTTCTACACTCGATAGCTAAATTTTCAAATATTTTAAACGCTCGGCAAGCCTTGCATTTAAAAATTTGAAAATTCAACTATCTCTAGTGTAGAAATGTCATTTCTCACTCAATGTGCTGTCTCTCTTTTTTGTGAATTTTACCAGGTTCTCATTTTGATTATTTTGTCCTTTTGATCTTTGAACTGTGGCCTACTCTACCATTTTTATCTTGTTTATACATATTGTATTTATCCTTCTGGATCACTTAACTTTTAGTGTGATGGTTGGTATATTATGCTTACCCTTCCAGAGTACTAAACTTTCCACTTCAAGTGTAACAGGTGATATAATAGTAACAATTGCAATTCTGGCTATTTTCTCAAATCTGTGACCACAAATACTTATGGTAAGTCTGTATGAATTATGAAAGACTTATGACTAATTTTAATCATAAGATTTTTTTAAAATGCTTGATGGTCATGGTTATCCCTCGGAATGATTGAAGTCCTTTGTTGTGTTTCACATTGCTCAAGCTATATTTTTCATTTTTGTGGTTTTAATAAACAACGAAAGGATGTGCATGGGACAAAATCTCTACAAATACATGATAAAACGATGCTATGGAACAAGCTTTCATTGTTGTTCTTCATCTTAAAGTTACAATTAGTCCTTCAACAATAAGCCTTTCTCGACCTCATGGTAATTTCAAGACAGCTGCCCTAACTTTGACTCTTTTGTTCTAGATACTTTTTTTTCTATTGTCTCTATTTATTTTTATTGTTTTGCATTGATTGGATTTCACCTTCCTGCTTTTCTCCATTGGTGTTGCTGCTGCACTATCAGGTATTTCGCGGGAAAACTAGTAATTCACGCATGTTCAAAAATTGTTCCTTGTGTGTGAATTTTCCCGGTGTCATGATGTCACAGAACAAAACCTGGTAGTGCAGTGGTGACACCTGATGGGACAAAATATGGAAGGTACATTCCATTGTCATGGTTTATATTTCCTTCCAACGTAATTATAACTACAGCATATTCATTTGCCAATGGTTGGACTGGGTTTGCATACAAATAGTAGTTGAGTAAAGTGAATTCTTACTGACTTAAGGTAGTTGCCACCTTTGGATGAAAGTAATGAGAATTTCACAAAAGTTCTCTGAATTAGTAGGACTATATGATATGTGAGTAGAAATTGCAATTCTGCCTATTTTCACAAATCTCTTCTTACCACAAATACTGATGGTAAGCCTGGTAAGTCTACAATAAACAAGAGAAAATATTAGGTTCATGTGCTTGATTTTGAGATACAAGCATTTAAAAATTATCGAGAAATGTCCATTTCTGGTTTTTCATACTAGTAGGCTTTGTGTAGAAATGTATATGTGTGTCTTGAAAATAGAGTGAAGGAGTAATGTCAATTTCTAAAAATTTTGTCCAAAATTTCTTAAAAGTACATGGTTTTAGCATATAACATGAAAAGTGGGTGTTCATGGGCAAAATATTTTATATGTTTTTACATGGAAAAAGACAGAGGAGTCTACATATCTGACCAAATGTCAGAAATCAACGTTGGCAACTACCTTTAAGCCTATGTATTACCATGCACAAATCATATATGTAAAGAAAATGTGTACATTATGTATAATTTGTGAATTTGTACTATTACATATACCTGTAGAATCCTTGGTGTTTGATTTAGAAGATCTTGTTCTAACTGGTCTGTATGGTTTCTTTCTTTTACGGCCCCTTTTACCACGTTTTCCAGGAACAAAGCGGTTTTCTCTTGACTGATTAGATAATTCAGCCTCCAAAGTGAATCTTTTGGCATATGTATGTTCCTTATGGTATTCTTCCTGTTTGCTTTGAGTTGTAACATGATCATATATTTCATCTAACATTTCAGCATCACTGACTGGAGTGTCTACATTTTCTAATAAGTCCTCCTCTCCAATATTAGTTGCTACATTTTTCCCCTTTCTGGTAAGAGATGCGACTTCATCTGATATCTCCTCCTCTCTGATATGAGATGCAATGTGATCTAATAACTCCTCCTCTCTGAAAGGGGTTGTTAAATGCTGAGCTGCTATTTTTTCTAATGATACATTTTCATTTGTTGAGATGCTATTGTCGGTCATCTGACCCATTGGCAATTCTCTATCATTAGAAGTCATCTGACCAATCAGCAACTCTCTATCATTAGAAGTCATTTGACCAATCAGCAACTCTTTATCATTTGCAGTTGTCTGACAAATTATCAACTCTTTATCATTAACAGTCATCTGAGCAATCAATAATTCTTTATCATTAGGGATTATCTGATCAATTGGCAACTCTTTATCACTGGTAGTCAATTGACCAATCGGTAACTCTTTGTCATTAGCAGTCATCTGACCTATAGGAAACTCTTTATTACAGCCAGTCATCTGACCAATTGGCAACTCTCTATCACTGAAAGTCAACTGACCAATCGGCAACTCTTTGTCATTAGCCGTCATCTGACCTTTAGGCAACTCTTTATCACAGCCAGTCATTTGACCAACCGGCAACTCTCTATCAACAGCAGTCATCTGTCCAACTGAAGACTCTTTATCATTGCCAGTTATCTGACCAATCGGCAACTCTTTATTATTGGCAGTTGTCTGACCAGTCGTCAATTCTTTATCAATAGGGGCAATCTGACTAATTGGCAAATCTTTATTTTTAGCAGACATCTGATTGATCAACAAGTCTCCATCATTGGCAGTCCTCTGACCAATCAACAACTCTTTACCACTAGGAATATTTTCGTTCACAGGATTTGTGTACTTTGCTAACTGATTAGATCTCTGGTTCTTGCCACATAACTCTATTGTCTGTGCCATATGACAGTATAATATGTGTAATTTTATATCTTTTTTGGCAGAAAACTGTACACCACATGATAAACATACATATGTAATCTCCTTGTCAAATTTCATTTTCATATAACCAAATAAGTTTTGTTCACCACGGTGTGTCCTGAAGTGCTGTTTCGTAAGATTTTTCGTTGGAAATTGTAATCCACATACAGCACAAATAAACGAATTGTTGTCAATAGTTTCAACGGTAAAATATCTATGAAAGTAGACAGCTGAACTGGATTCAACTCGATTCTGTAAAATGTTCTCAGTATTATTGTTTGTATTTCCGATAGTGACTTTGTTACACTCCCTCTCTTTTTCTGACAATGTATTTACTATACATGAACTATCATGCTGGACTTTTCCTGAATTAGCAGATGGAGAACACATAGTTTCATTACTGTGTTCACTAATAGAATCCACAAGAACAGAATCAATCAATGGATGGCTTTCTACGGTACCTGAAAAAAAGATTATAAGAAAAACAGTTAACTATTTGAAATCCCTGCAAAAGATTGAATTTAAAACAAGATAGAGAAATGGTATTTAACAAATAAAACAAATGCTCTTTTTGTATCTGAAAAGACAAACTTATGTTGTTTATCTCCCTATACCAAGTTTAATACAAATGTAGTATATTTGGTCAAAGGGGAGATCATTTTAATTATCCTTAACTTTGATCTCTTGAGGCAAATATTTTCAGTATTTTCTACTGCCCAATACTAAAAAGTATCCACAAAAAGTTTCTTAGGCCATGACTACTTTGTCAATCAGCGCATAAACATGATAAATGAAATCAAAGAAGTATGTATATATTCTACAAAAACAACTAGGATCATACAAATTCTTTCCCTTATCAATCATGTTAATCAGTCAAGTACCTAACCTGTATGAGTTATTACAGAAAAATAACATTCATGTGATATTACTAATGGAAAAAATTGATAACATATGTATGTTACATGCTTCAAATAGGCATTATGCAGTCATAGTTTTGTTATAAATCTATGCCATTTTATTATTACCATTATTGTCTATCAGCATGCTAGGAGTTAAAATCATAGGACTTTTCATAGTTTGCCAATATTGCAAAATATACATATGTTATTACAGGAAAAGTATGCCTGTAATAATAGAAGGGTGTTATTACAGCTACTCTGCATCACTTAACAGTGTTTCCCTCAGACCAGAATAATGCCTAATCAAATTACATTTTTATTTATAGTAATGTATGAAAATCAAAGCATATCAATAGGTTCTGCGCAAGTTTCTTAGTAATTCCCAAGTGTCTAATAAACTATAAATATTTAAGTCATATGCCTGTAATAACTAAGCATTGTTATTACAACTAAAGTTATATCATTTTAGAGCCTGTTCTCATTTATTAACCATGGTTCATCAAAAATGTTTTAACTTAATTGAAAACTGATTTATCCAGGCTAAATAATTAGTTTCTGCACAAAGGTCTAAGCAATTCCCAAGTGACCAAAAAAAGATAATATATTTTAGGTTGCTACATACATATGTTATTACAGAATTAGGAATAAAGAGCTGATAACTCAAAATAACATATAACTCATACAGGTTAGGTACTTGACTGTCAATAGTCAATTTCCTAATTTCTTGAAAATTGATTTTCATTTTTCAAAATTTTTCCTATAAAATAATTTAGTCAATTACTGATAAAAAGAATAGAAGTTTTGTCTCTGATACTTCAAATAATGTTTCCAATATTAGACTCAGATAAGTGAGCTCTGCTCTTCTATTATTGTTGACAATATTTTTTGGAATCAGAACCAAAACTTTTTTATATTTAGCATATCAATAATTTAACCTCTGCTATGGAAATTTAATTTATGTAGCTTTTGACCATATAAAACTAACTTGATACATACATTGTACAATGTTATTTAAAATCCAACTGGCCAGTATTTATTCTTTTAAATATGTTATCTTTTCAACATAATTTGAAAATCAGAGTTTTCATTTTCTGTCTTTTCACACTGAAAAATCTTTTCATTTTTTCCAATTCTGGAATATATTATAATGTAACACTTTTTATGTTGGCAGAAAATCATGAGTACCGGTACTTACTCTCATTTTAAGAAATTCTATACTGTAATGTTCTAAATTGTAGAAAGAGGTCCTAAAATAATATTGAATAATTCAATAAAGAAACTTTTGAATCAGCAAGTTTTTAGTTTGGTTATGATTTCTGTGATGGGTTATGGTACATGCATGAAAATGAAGTAGAAACCCAACAATATCTGTATTATTTGTTTGAATATCTTTTATTGTTTCTTCATTTTTATCAAAAAGTTGGATTTTCTGAAGTGTACAAGAGGCTTGGGATATTCAAAGACTACATACATGACATATCTCACTTGAACTATATTACCAGATAAACCCCTTATGACAATGAAAAAAATACATATTCTATAGAAAGTTCCACGATCAACCATCCTGCCAATGATTACTGTGAATTGTAAATTTTACTTTTTAACCCCACATTAAGGGTGGAAAATAATTTTGTACAGATTATCTTCAGATATATATTAAACTTAAATCTACTTTTGAACAGATATATCATGATAAGGAGGGGTATTTGCAAAAAATACAAGTTGCAGGGCTTTAAAATTTCCCGACCCTGGAAGGTGAGGGAAATTTAGACCCAAGACTTGTATTTTTGGCAAATACCCCGACGTTCATGATATATCTGTTTAATACACCAATTGTCTCTATCATTAAAGTGCACAGATGACTCTGGGACAAATACCATGATGAAGGGGTATTTGCCAAAAAATACAATGGCTATTAACCAATCAGAATGCAGATTACTTACATAAAGTGTATTTATAAAATCAATACCTGTTGTTACCATTTCACTACACAGGTTGTTTACTGCTTCTGATGGAACTTGCCCTGAAGTTCCTGTAGAGGCCCCATTCATTTTGTCTCTTTTTGTAAACACATTTGTCTGGTTAGTTTGGGCTGATTTTCCTCTAATAACAACATGGCAAGAATGGTCAACAGGTATACATAAATCAGGATATGGCCCTGTTAAGCTTGGCACCTCTGTTAATTCCTCTCTACTTGTAGACATGTCATTGGTTTGGAAATCCGTCGTACCTATTAAGTTGTAATTTTCAGCAGGTATACCCTGAACGTAAATGTTTCTGTTATCTTTGTCAATGAAATTGTTCCTATTTTCCACTAAAGGTACATTAGCAGACCCAACAGTTTCAACCTGGACATTCTCTGTTACTTTCCATCCTAATATATCAAAGTCTAATTCTTTTTTTATCTCGGTCTGTACTACAGGTAGATGGTTGACTGCATTAGTGTCTAACTCAACATTTTCAGAGTTCTGTTTGTTGCAGTTATTTTTGGTGGAGTTTGTTGTATCAACTCCAGTTAAAACCTCCAACTCCTGTTTAATCTCAGAGTCAGTTTGTATTACTGGTAGACTATTAATGGCATTAATGTCTAACTCAATATTTCCAGTGTTCTGTTTTTGGTAGTTATTTTCATCACAGACTGTTACGTCAGTTCTATATATAACATCTGATTCCTGTTTGATATCAGTCTGTTTCAATGTTTGATGGCCTACTGCACTTATGTCCGACATGACATTTTCAGTGTTCTGTTTTTGAAAGATATTTTCATTGGAGATCGTTGTGTCAGTTCTATTTATAACATCTGATTCCTGTTTGATATCAGTCTGTTTCAATGTTTGATGGCCTACTGCACTTATGTCCGACATGACATTTTCAGTGTTCAGTTTTTGAAAGATATTTTCATTGGAGATCGTTGTGTCAGTTCTATTTATAACATCTGATTCCTGTTTGATATCGGTCAGTATCAATGTCTGATAGTTTTCTGCACAGATGTCCGACATGACATTTTCAGTGTTCTGTTTTTGACAGATATTTTCATCGGAGATCGTTGTGTCAATTCTATTTATAACATCCGTTTCCTGTTTGATATCTGTCTGCATCAATGTTTGATGGTTTACCACACTGATGTCTGACACATTTTCAGTGTTATGTTTGTGGCAGTTATTTTCATGAGGGGGTGTTTGAACTGTTCTATTTATAAAATCAAATTCTTGTTTAATTTCAGTTTGTACTTCTGTTTGATAGTTTATGGCATTAGTGTCTAGCTCAACATGTTGGTGGAAGAAATTTTCTATTGAGTGTGTTGTAACTAATTTCTGTCCAATATCAGTCATTGGAAACACAGTTGAGTGATTAACTATATTGGCTGGTAATTCAACATTGTCAGAGTTTTGTACCTGACAATTACTTTCCTCTGGGTTCTCTTCAAAAGTCTTGTCAAAATTCTCACAATCCAATTCCTGTTTAATCTTGGTATCAGGTATAGAAGCTGTATTCTTATCTAAATTGATACCAAATTCAATATTTTCAGAGTTTTGTGCCTGACAATTATTCCATGTTGATTTCTCTTTTATAATCACATCTGTTTCACTTTTAATCTCAACCTGTGACAGTATATTTTGATGATATAAATTTGGGACTTTTTCCTTGGAATTTTCTGAGAGTGTCCAACCCAAAACTTCAAAGTTAATCTCTTCTTTAATTTCCATCTCCATATCCTTGGCTACTATTGATGGTGAATTCATTAAACTGGAATCTATCTGATTATTTCCAGAGTTTTAATATGGCTCATTGTTGTTTTATCAGTCCCCCTTTTCTTCATCAGAGCACTGATCGAGCTGGTCTTCATATCTTTACTCTCTGAAAAGAGAACATAATAATTATGATTATAGGTTAACATGTCATTGATATTATAAACTTAAGCTTTCACAAAGCTGAGGTATTTTTAATATGCAAATTACTGTAATACTAAACTAGAGAATGTGGCCATGTCACAAATATAAAATCTAAACCACAAAGTCACACTTAACATTTGCATGAGTTGTAATGAAATCCAACAATGAACCATACAGGAGGATTTGTGCATAAAAGAACAAGGGCTACACCTAGCCATATATCCCCCCAGCTCCAGATATTTGGAACCCCAAATGTGGTAATTTTCAAAGTTAAAAAAGAGCATGACTTACACAGAAATAATTGAACCGGATTCACCTTTGAAGTCATTTAACCAATCTATGAGCAAAAGTTTGTGTATAAATATTATCCACATCCAATCACAAATTAATTTGCAAGAACCTGTTACAGGATATTCTGTCAATTGAAGGTCATATTATTCCATCAAGACTAATCTTCAAACTTTCATGAGGCAGAATTGAACTTAAGCTACTGTATAAACATGATAAATATTATCTAAATCAAATGAGAAAGAAATTGCTAGAGCTCTTACAAGGATATTTTGTAGATTTTTGAACTTTTCAAGAGACTCTAACAAGCCTGTATCACTCACCTGGACCATGGCCAATACATTTAGTCAAATGACCATTTAATTTTTGGTAAAGGGTCTGAATTTCAAACTATGTCAAAAAACCTGTATATGGTCCAACATCTAACCATTTTCCCTACTACCTGCCATTTTGATAAGCACTTCATAGAAAAACTTCATGTCATGTTTCTTTTAAATGCATTCAGCAGTTCTCTAGAGGACGATCTTTGCATGCATTTCATAAAGTGCCCAATGATGTCAAAGCAAGTTCCCTGCAGGCAGTCATGTTGGATGACAGATCAACAACAAAGTAACAATTTTTGGTTTCGTGAACCTGAAAAACAACTTTTTGCAGGAGCACCAACTGAGCACTTTTGTGGCCAGGTTTGGTTCCAATATTGACTCAGAAATTTCCGAGGAGAAGATCTTTGACTGTTTTGGCATAGGGTGGACCCTAAAATCTATGTTCCCATTGGTGGCCATCTTGGATATACCCCTGACCTGAAAAACAAGTTTTTTGCAGGGGACCACCTAAAGACTATTGTGGCCAAGTTTGGTTCCAATTGGCTCAGCAGTTTCAGAGGAGAAGTTCTTTGAATATCTTTTCCCATAATGTCCCATGTTAAAACTATGTTCCTGGATGGCAGCAATCTTGGATATAGCGCTGACATGAAAGCAACTTTTTGCACGGTACCACCTAGAGACTATCTTGGCCATGTGTTGTTCTATTTGGTCAGCAGATTCAGGGGTGAAGATCTTTGAATGTCTTTTCCCACATGAACCAATTCAAAATATGTTTTTCCACTGGGGGCCATCTTTGATACAGCCCTGACATAAAAAACAACTTTTTTGCAAGGGACAGCCTATAAACTATTGTGTCCAAGTTTGTAGTGTTCTCCCTCAGCATGTATAGCTTGCAATGACGCCATGCCCTTTTAATGTGACGCCATGCCCTTTTTGTGCCGTACTTCATGACGCCATGCCCTTCTAAAATGTAAGATTTACTTCCCCATATGCTTCATTTTTTTCACAGTTTAGTAGGTATTACTTTTGATGGTTTTTAATTTTGTTGTTTTATGCAATCATAGGTAATAATTTGATGTCAATATATAGCCTCTGGCAACATCACCAGTTCATTGATCTCTTGATTGTTTCCGGTCATCTGTTGATTGCATTACCTGTTGTCACCTGTCGGTATGTTCACCTATTCTCTTATCCGACGTGAAATCACAAAGCTGAATTGACCAATCAGATTAGTCGATTTCAATCTTACACCCCAATATAGGTGGTGACGAGGTCAATGTTTACAGATATAATCTATGTAAAAAATTGATATTTTAAATTGCAATATATTCGGTGTTATAATAACTATGATCTTGAATTTCAGATATGTTTATATTGATGTTCCAAATGCATATTCCGAGTTCCATTTAAATATCTTGAAAAATGAATGAATAAATAAAAATTGAAGTTACTTAGATATATAATGAAATGTGGACTTATTCACCGCCTCCACAGGTAAAGTGCCAAGATGTCGGGATAGGAGAATGCACACAGGGGCTTGCTCCCGCCTAGAAAAAAATTGTTTACTATCAAATATGAATCTCGGAGAAAAAAAAATTGTTTACTATCAAATATGAATCTCGGAGAAAAAAATTGTTTACCATCAAATATGAATCTTGGAGGAAAAAACATGTTTTTTTCTCCAAGATTCGTATTTGATAGTTTTTTTTCTAGGTCGAGATTCGTATTTGATAGTTTTTTTTTCTAGGCCGAACAATTTTTTTCTAGGCCGGGAGCAAGCCCCTGTGCCTATGCACATGCCAACGATTTGTGACAAGTACAAGCCCTATTAATGACTTCAGAGAGTATTAAAATACACCAATAATTGATAATTTTTAATCAGAATCAACACATATTTTCAGTAACAGACCTACTTGGCTAACACATACAAATGGATACAATTACGCAATTTAGATGTTGAGTTACTTCCCCTTTTCTATGTTTATAAAAAAACTTAAAAAGGCTTTTGACTGTTACTCTTTGTTAAAATTTTGTTTTACCCTTATAAAATGAAAGTTTTAACCTCTTTAAAGAAATTATATTGAAGCTTACCCAATAATATATACTGTAAACCGGGAAATTTTCGCAGCAGTTTTATTTTCGCGATTTTCGCGTTTAGAATGGAAGCGCGAAAATAAAACGGCGCGAATATACTTGTTTATTATTGAAGTATATGGTCAACAATTTGGCAGCGTGAACTAAAATCCTGTCAATTTACTGCGAAATAAAGACGGCGCGAAAATTTTCCGGTTTATAGTAAATAATTGCAAATTAAATGTTTATACCTTTGTTGATCTATTGAAAAATAAAATACTTATATGAAACTTGGCTGTTCTAATACTAATAATACTCTTTCCTCCACGAGTGAGGAGATAGTTGAATGTATGAAAAAGAAAGGAAATGGGGTAAATGTCAAGGAGACAACATCCCATATCAAGGTTAAAACGACCCAAAACAAAACATCTAGGGGTCACCATATGGTCTTCAACACAGTGAGGAACCTCACACCATATAGTAAGCCCTAAATGGCCCTGAAAGGTAAAAAAGTGAATAAATCAATGGAAACAAACCACATCCAATAACCCAAATATCAAGAAACTAAAATTTTATAAGAAGAAAAGGACAAGCCAACATGACCAACATATTCCTGACTTGGGACAGGCCCAAAAATTGCGGTGGGGTTAAACTCGTTTTCTTGGATCCAAACCCTCCCCCTATGTGTGGTGAATGGCTAAAAATAAATACACAAAAAGACTCACAGTAAAAATCAAACT
>MJUU01022406.1:48118-63344 GCA_002080025.1 Modiolus philippinarum | reverse complement strand
TCTACATTGACAACTCTGGACGTCTGAAAACAAAGCTTTACGACAAGCGTGATGATTTCGACTTTCCAATAGTGAACTTCCCGTTTTTGAGCAATAATATTCCCACTTCTCCGGCATATGGCGTGTGCATTTCACAACTCATTCGCTATTGCCGTGCCTGTAGTTCGTACAGCGATTTTGTCAACAGAGCGATATTACTGTCTCAAAAACTTATACATCAAGGGTACATTGTATGTTCAGTCACTGCTGCAATTATCACTTCAGAAGTTTTACGGTCGCCACAACTATTTGACAGACCATTACAATGTTTCTGTTTCACAAATGAGAACAGGTATTATTTTGGGTAGATCCAGAGTTTGTTACCGGACTGACTAACATCGACTGTGACAAAATCGGACTTTTCACTGGCAGTGTGACGGGTGCCACGCGTGAAGCAGATCATGCTTACTCTTCCGGAGCACCTGATGATACCTCAGTTTTTAAAGGGGTTCACACTGCTAGTGCTTTAGTTTTGTGGCGTTTTTGTTTGTTTGTTATGTCTTTGTCATACTGTCTCAATTCGTGCTGCTGTGGATTGCCGTGATTTTGGATTTATGATTTTAGAATTTCCCCTTTCCTCGTTCTTGCTTCGGTATTCGTTTGCCGATGTATTCCAGTGGGATGAGAAGGAAGTTTATCATGAAATTTTCTTAGAAAAGAGAAATTATAATAAAATGTTAGAAAAAGGGTTGGAAGGGGGATTTTTAAGAATTCAATCGTAAAATTATACACATAGACTTGCTACAAGTCTCTCTGTATTTTTTTTATTTGTTTTGAAAATTTGCACATTATTTATAAATCAGTTGACCTTTGTTTGCTATCAAACACCCATTTACTATACACGTAAAGTACAGAGAAAAATATCAAATCTTTCATAAAGTCAACGTCATCCAAAATAAATCTATATACAGCATACATGTATTAGGTCATTTCCGGTCAAAATAACGGCCAACAGAAAATACACACCCAATCTGGTCCCCCATGTGCAACCTACAAAGTCTCATTCAGGTCAACTAAAAATGGTTTTTGTACTAATGACAGCAATATGTTGTCATGTGAGTGGGCAATGTTGTTAATATTCAAAAGCCTGGTTTGCTATACCGATTTTTGAATATATTATTGTTGTGATTTCAAATAATATATTCAATGAAAAATATCAAATTTTAAATGACACAACTTTTTTCATGGCATGAAACATGAACCAGCAAGGGCAAAAAAGGGCATCAAAATCTCAAACTAGTATGTCAATTGTTCGAAGAACAATTGATAGGTCTATCCGGAAGTTGTGCCATAATGCTCTCATTTCAGATTAACCGATTAAACTAAGACACTATATATATATATACCTTTAATATGTACATTTATCAATATACATTGACGTAAAACGATAGTTTTTGTTGTCAATGACACGTTGATATTGACCTGATTTTGAAAGAAACATCTTCCTGTACTTTTTTGTATTTAATACATTATTGTTACTATAATGGTATTAAGCGACAAGCAAAAGAAAACCGGAAATCGATTGTCGAAAATCAGTTTTTGGTCAATAGGTTCCAAACTGTTGGTTTAATACCTTTTCCTTTGCTACAAATGTAGATCGTAACAGGACACACATTGTCTCCAGCATTTTTATCTACAGTAACTATCTATTACTGTTTTTGAATACATCCAATAGCAATGTCTCATATAAAGTTCAAAGTTTTGTAGCAATAACTCGTATCACCTACACATGTTTGTTCAACGCAGAGGCCTCATATAAATATAAAGGTGACCTGAATTAATTTGACCGACGTCTCAATTGTTCTTGGAACAACTGTGGTTCTAGTTTTATCAGCTTCGCTGAAGTTTTCATCTGAATGTGCACAGCAAACGGTTGAAAATATTATATAAACACATTTTGCAGAACAATGATTTTAACACACGAAAAATTTGTTTTAATACTTACTAGTTTTATAGCAGATTTATTGAGTGCATACGTTTTCACAATTAAAAGAATTTATTTAAGAATATGTTGAAAGATATTTTTCAATGTTGATAATTTTGATAAATGAAAAACTGGGCAGTTACTTATTCTATTTCATGATTTTCTACAAATTGTATTATTTTTATCTCAAAATGTGCAGATGGTCATACAAACTGTTACACAAGGCTTCATATTTCCAAATAGTATTAAAATCACGTGATTAAAATACAGTAGTAAAATATATATCGTCAATTTTGCTGCCATTGTTTTTATTTTTATCGCTATACCATGTTAGTGTTGTCATACATGTATTAGTGGCTGGGTTACAGAAAGTTCAAATGTAAGACACTAGACTTCACCGGGCAAAAGACCTCATCGGGCAACAGACCTTATAGGTCAAAAGACCTCATCGGGCAATAGATCTAAGTGGTCAATAGACGTCATCGGTCAATAGACTCCGTCGGTCAATAGACCGCACTGGTCAATAAATTCCATCGATCAACAGACCGCACTGAGCAAAAGGCACTAGTATGTCAATTGTTCGATGAACAATTGATAGGTCTTTCTAGAAGTTGTGCCATAATGCTCTCATTTCAGATTAACCGATTAAACTAAGACACTATATATATCTTTAATATGTACATTTATCAATATACATTGACGTAAAACGGAAGTTTTTGTTGTCCATGATACTTTGATATGAACCTGATTTTGAAAGAAACATCTTCCTGTACTTTTTTTGTATTTAATACATTATTGTTACTATAATGGTATTGATACTATAAAGCGACAAGCAAAAGAAAACCGGAAATCGATTGTCGAAAATCAGTTTTTGGTCCATAGGTTCCAAACTGTTGGTTTAATCACCCTTTCCTTTGCTACAAATGTAGATCGTAACAGGACACACATTTTCTCCAGCATTTTTATCCACTATCTATTACTGTTTTTGAATACATCCAATAGCAACGTCTCATACCAAAGTTCAAAGTTTTGTAGCAATAACTCGTATCACCTACACATGTTTGTTGAACGCAAAGGCCTCATATAAATATATAGGTGGCCTGAATTAATTGGATCGACCTCTCAATTGTTCTTGGAACAACTGAGGTTCCAATTTTATCAGCTTCGCTGAAGTTTTCATCTGAATGTGCACAGCCAATGGTTGAAAATATTATATAAATACATTTTGCACAACAATGATTTTAACACACGAAAAGTTTGTCTGTTTCAATACTTACTAGTTTAATAGCAGATTTATTAAGTGCATACGTTTTCACAAATAAAAAAAATTATTTAAGAATATGTTGAAAGATATTTTTCAATGTTGGTAATTTTGATAAATGAAAAACTGGGCAGTTATTTATTTTATTGCATGATTTTCTACAAATTGTATTATTTTTATCTCAAAAATGTGCAGATGGTCATAGCCTAACAAACATTTTTCCCATTACAATTCACTACCTATTTATTACCATTTTCGAATAATATCACAAAACATGTTTAGGGAGTTTTCTAAAATAACCCCCTCCCCTGATAACGAAACGACCCAAGACGGATACAATCACAACTTCAACAAAAACTACAAAACCCCACCAAATTTCATCAACCTACACTTACCCACTTAGACACCTCTGTGAAAAGAAGAAAAAAAATATTTTTACAATTTTACAATCCCAATAATGTCTATCCGTTGTACCGGATAGACCTTAATTAACGGGGTATTATGGTAACTATGAGGCAAGTGGATGACAAGATCTAAGTCTATTTTATACCATTATACAGTCAATATACCTACAGTTTATATTATGTCTGGTTAATTTTAACCTATTAAAAATGCACTTTACAGACTGCCTGACAATGTCGTTTTTTTTTGTCGCCCCAGACGTGGTCGGGACGACATAATGTTTTTTGTCCGTTTCTCTATTACCATATTATTATGTCGCCACAGACGTAGTCAGGACGACATATTGTTCTTTGTCCGTTTCTCTATTATTCATTATTATGTCATCCCAGACGTAGTCGGGACGACATATTGTTTTTGGTCCGTTTCTTTGTTATTTAGTCTCCCAAACGAAGTTTACTCTGTTTCTTAATAAGTCACTCAAACGAATTTTTTACTCTGTTTCTTATTATTTTTCTCTATTATTATTCCTTAATTTCACGACTTTTGTCCGCACGTTTTCTCAGAGATGGATGGTCCAAACTTAATAAAACTTGGCACCCTAGTAGATACCATCCCCAAGATGTGCAAAAAGGTCTTAGAATTTCCAAAGTGACCACCGTCATTGGTCACTTTGAACTTTGATCTCAAATCTTTTCATTTTAATAACTCGAAAACCGTAAAGGAAAGCTAATTATTTGTATGACAAAAATTAGGTCATGGCGGACATTTGTTACATTTGGACCGAACCTCTATGGTCAACCGTTCATGAGTTATGCCCCTTGAAAATTTTGTCGTATCTTTAAGTATGGTTTTCTAGAAAACAGTAACAGATAGGATCCTGGAACCTTTTCCATTCAACTTAGGTGATATGTGTTACCAAGGTCAAAGGTCATTGGTCACTGTGAACTCTGATCCTATTCCTTGCTTTTGTAATAACTCTTTAACCATAGCAGATAGCTGATTAACTGTAATGGCAAAAATGTGTGTCTTGTTAAGATCTTCATTTGTTACATTGGTCCAAAATTATTAGATCATTTGTTGCTATTTGAATTAATGAAAATTACTTCATTATGTATCATTTGTGTTATTTTTTAGCAGTTTGACATTGATAACAGTGGTGTAAGTGATGACAGGTATATACATATAGTTAAATAATTGGGGAAATATAAAACCATCTGTTCTAATTAACTAGTTAACATTATAAGATTATAAAACATTTTACCTAAAACAACCAGTGTGACGCATCTGGCAAAAATTTATCAACTTTAGATTTGACAGTTTAATTACTTGTAGTCACACAGCTAAATAATTGATACTGATAAAACTTTATGTAACCAAAATACATCACATCATAATTGATTATATATTATCATGTAATATTTAAAATAGAAATGATTATATATGATGAAACAGGATATGAAGTTTTAACCTTGAATCAAAGCACTACTAGCACCGTTGACGAAAACATAATGAGTTTAAGACACAAATTCTTACATGATGAATTAAAAAAAAACAATTATTTCAGAACACATCATTAATCATTGGTGAAAATTTACAACAAAACATTTTTTTTATTATTATTCCTCAATGGATTTTACAAACTTTGTCAAAACTTTATCTCAGAGATAGGTAGTCATAATGACACAACTTTCTGTGCAATCCAGGTTAATTTTGACCAGTGAATCAAAGCACTAATCGCACTGATAGACGAAAACATAATGAGTTTAAGAAACTAATTCTTACATGAGGAATAAAAAAATATTTCAGAACAACTTATTACAATCACTGGTGGTACATTTACAACACAGAATTTTTTCAAGAGCAATTGAGTATGGAATCTGGTTTGGGTGACTTGTGTTTGCATGCAAACATATCATCACTCGTTATTATTATTATTATTCCTCAATGATTTTCCGAACATTGTCCAAACATTTTCTCAGAGATGGGTGGACCAAACTTCATGAAACTTGGCACCATTGTAGATATCAACCCAAAGATGTGTACAAAGGGCTTTGACTTTCCATAATGAAAACTGTCACTGGTCACTTTGAACTTTGACCTCAAAACATCCTTATTGGTATAACTCAGAAACCGTAAAAGATAGCTGATTAAATGTAATGACAAAAATGTTTGTTTAGTCATGATGGACCTTCGTTACATTTGGACCGAAACTCTATGGTCAACCGTTCGTGAGTTATGCCCCTTGAAAGTTTTATTACATCTTTAAGTATGTTTTTCTCGAAAACGGTAAGATATAGAAACCTGAAACCTTTTCCTTTCATCTTCGGTGATATGTGTTACATTCAAAAATGCCAAGATCAAAGGTCACTGGTCACTTTGAACTTTGACCCCAGACCTAGTTTTTGTAATAACTCTTAAACCGTAATAGATAGCTGATGAAATGTAACAGAGAAAATGTGCGTCTTGTTAAGATCTACATTTATTACATGGGTCCAAAATTATTGGACAAACCGTTTTTGGTCTATGGACCGAAAACAGATTTTGGTCTATGGACCGAAAACAGATTTTGGTGTCCGATTTTGTGTTTTTTGCGTATAGCTCAAATACTATTGAAGATACAAAAGACATTCAACATACAAAATGTTCTGGAAGATGCGACCTTCAAAATGAGGTCAAGGTCAAAGGTCAAGGTCACAGCCCAAAAACTTTATTCCACGTAAAAGTATCAATTAATACACATATTAAGCTTGGAATGTTGGTTTTATTTATGAACCAATAATGAGAACATTATGACGCACCTACCTTTCTGACTTAATAACGAAAATATTTTAACCTGCGAATTAAAGCACTGTTAGCACTGTTAGACGAAAACATAATGAGTTTTAAACACCAATTCTGATATGAGGAATAAAAAAACAATTAACTCCGAAAACATTATCACAATCATTGGTGATAATAACACAACATTCTTTCAAAGAGCAATTGAGTATGGAATCTGGTTTGGGTGACTTGTGTTTGCATGCAAACATATCATCACTCGTTTTTATTATTCTTCTTCCGTTTTCCGCCGCGACTTTGTCCGCCGAATTTCTCGGGACACTAGTGATCCAATTTTATTGGAACTTCACAGGATCATGGAACACCATCCCAAGATGTGCAGTCAAGTCTTTGAATTTTCAAATTGGCCGCCCGTTCCCATGAAAACAGCCAAAAAAGGCGGGAAAATCAAGGTGCTCATAATTGGATGAAATTTCACAGGAAGGTGGCCTAACATACGTAAAATTGGGTTCCGAACTCCAAGACTTCAAATTTGCAACCGTTGCCATGGAAACGGTAAAAAATGGCGGGAAAATCAAAGTGCTCAGAATTGGATGAAATTTTACAGGAAGGTTGCCTAACATGTGTAGAATTCGGTTTTGGACTCCAAGACTTCAAAATGGCGACCGTTGCCATTGAAACAGTAAAAAGCCGGGAAAATCCAAAGTGCTCAGAATTTAATGAAATTTGACAGGAAAGTTGTTTTACATTTGTGGATCTCATCAAAAGTCTTTGAATTCTGATATGGGAGTTCGTTTTGGAGACTTCTTGTGTTTGCATCCAAACACAATTAATACTAGTTATGTCGCCCCAGACGTAGTCGGGGAGACATATTGTTATTGTTCCGTTTCTTTGTTATTAAGTCACCCAAATGAAGTTTGGCGACTTATTGGGTTTACTCTGTTTCTTATTATTTTTTGTTATTATTCCTCAATGATTCTAATCTTGTCCACTCATTTTCTCAAAGATGATTGGTCCAAACTCAATGAAACTTGGTACCATTGTAGAAACCAACCCAAAGATGTGCAGGAAGGTCTAAATATTTTCAAAATGACCACGGTCATTGGTCACTTTGAACTTTGACCTCAAACCTTCTTATTGGAATAACTCTGAAACCATAATAGATAGATGATTAAATAGAAATGACAAAAATGTTTGTTTGGTCATGACGGACATTCGTTACATTTGGACCGAAACTCTATGGTCAACCGTTCGTGATTTATGTCCCTTGAAAATTTCGTCATACCTTTAAATATGTTTTTCTTGAAAACGGTAAGAGATAGAAACCTGGAACCTTTTCCATTCAACTTAGATGATACGTGTTACATTTAAATATGCCAAGGTCAAAGGTCATTGGTCACTTTGAACTTTGACCCTCGACCTTGTTTTAGTTATAACTCTTAAACGGTAATAGATAGCTGAAAACATGTAATTGCAAAAATGTGTGTCTTGTTAAGATCTACATTTGTTACATAAGGTGCAAAATTATTGGACCAACCGTTTTGGGCCTATAGACCAAAAACCGATTTTTTTTTATGTCCGAATTAGGGTTTTTTGCGTATAGCTCAAATACCATTGAAGATACAAAAAGACATTCAACATACAAAATGTTCAGGAAGACGGGACCTTCAAAATGAGGCTAAGGTCAAAGGTCAAGGTCACACCTCACACTTTATTTCATGTTAAAGTATCAATAAATACACATATTAAGCTTGGAATTTTGGTTTCATCGATTAATCAATAATGAAAACACTGTGACGCAATTTTCTGTTGCAATCCAGCTTAATTTGACCTGTGAATCAAAGCACTAATAGATATATGAAAACATACTGAGCTTAAGAAACTAATTCTTACACGAGGAATAAAAAAATATTTCAGAACAAATTATTGCAATCATTGGTGGTAAATATACAACACAGCATTTTTTAAAGAGCAATTGAGTATGGAATCTGGTTTGGGTGACTTGTGTTTGCATGCAAACATATCATCACTCGTTATTATTATTATACTTTATTATTTTCCTAGAATATTTTGTCCACACGAGTTCTCAGAGTTGCCTGAACAGAATCACTTGATACTTAAAAAAAATTTGGAACACCATGTGAAGTTTTGCATGACGGTGAAAAAAATGTTCAAAATGGCCGCCATTCCCAAGATGGCCGCCATTTTACGTCAAAATTTCAACTTCGTCGGATTTCAACGAAAATTGATTTCTAGGTAGATTTTGACTTTGCGAACAAGATGGAATCATCGAATTGGCTGCCAGGGGCGACATCAGCTATTGACTGCAATTGCAAATCTAGTTATTATTAAGTCACCCAAACGAAGTTTGGTGATTTATTGTTTTTTCTCTGTTTCTTCTTATTATTATTATTCCTCAATGGATTTTTCAAACTTTGTCCAAACCTTATCTCAGAGATGGGTATTCCAAACTTAATGAAACATTGCACCAATGTGGACAACCACCCCAAGATTTGCAAAAAGGTCTTTGAATTTCCAAAATGACCACGGTCATTGGTCACTTTGAACTTTAACCTCAAATCTTGTGATTAGAATATCTCAAAAATTGTAAATGATAGCTGATTAATTGTTATGGCAAAATGTTTATTAGGTCATGACGGACCTTTGTTACATTTGGACAGAAATTCTATGATGCACCGTTTAAGAGTTATGCCCCTTGAAAGTTTCGTCACCTCTTTTAGAACGTTTTTTCTCGAAAACGGTAAGAGATAGAAGCCTGAAACCTGTTCCATTCAATTTAGATGATATGTGTTACATTTAAAAATGCCAAGGTCAAATGTCATTAGTCACATTAAACTTTGACCCTTCACTTTGTTTTTGTAATAACTCATAAACCGAAATAGATAGCTGATAACATGTAATGGCAAAAATGTGTGTCTTGTAAAGATCTTCATTTGTTACATGGGGTCCAAAATAATCGGACCAACCGTTTTCGGTTTATGGAACGAAAACAGATTTTGATGCCCGAATTTTGTGTTTTTGCGTATAGCTCAAATACCATCGAAGATGCTAAAAAACGTTCAACGTACAAATTGTTCAGGAAGTCTGGACCTTCAAAATGAGGTCAAGGTCAAAGGTCAAGATCACAGCCCTAAAGCTTTATTAAAGTATCAGTAAATGAACATATTAAGTTTTGAATGTTGGTTCATCAATTAAACCATTATGACGCAACTTCCATTCCGATGCAATCCAGTATATACCGGTGTACTAATGAAGTGTTAACCTGTGAATCAAAAGACTACTAACACTGATAGACGAAAACATAATGAGTTTATGACACTAGTTCCTACATAAGGAAAAGGAACAAATACTTCAAAACACATTATTACAATCATTGGTGGTAAATATACAACACAGCATTTTTTTCAAAAAGCAATTGGGTATGGAATCTGGTTTGGGTGACTTGTGTTTGCATGCAAACATATCATCACTCGTTATTATTACGCTTTCTTTCTTTCTTTCTTCAACCTCTTTTTGTCCGGCTTATATCTCAATGATGCCTGGACAGAAATAATTCAAACTTGGTACAAAGTTTGAACACTATCTGGAGGGGTGCATGCAAGTAATTTTTTTTTTCAAAATGGCTGCCATTTTCAAGATGGCTACCAAAATACGAAAAATTCGAAATTCGTCTATTTTTAATAAAAATTGTAATTTTCTCAATCATGCTTCAATGGAATTCATACATATTTGGTACAAAGTTGGATCACTATCTGGAGGAGGGTATGCATGGAAATATTTTTTCAATATAGACGCCTTTTCCAAGATGGCTGCCGAAATACGTCAAAATTTCGACTTTGTCCAATTTCAATGAAATTTAATTTCTAGGTAGATTTTGATGTTGCGAACAAGCTGGGCTCATCGAATAGGCTGTTCAGGGGCGACATCAGTTATTGCTTGCAATTGCAAATCTAGTTAAGTCTCCCAAACAAAGTTTGGAGACTTTTTGTTTTTGCACCGTTTCTTATTCATTATTAATATTTTTCCGCTTCTTCTTGCCATAATCTTGTCCTACCAAGATCTCCACCCAAGGAGGTGCATTCGGGTATTTAAATTTTCAAAATGACCACCATCATTGGTCATTTTGACCTTTGACCCCAAATCGTATTATTGGATTAAGTCAGAAACTGTAGAAGATAGCTGATAATATATAATGACAAAAACGTTTGTTAGGACATGACGGACCTTCGTTACATTTGGTCTGAAACTCTAGGGTCAACCCTTCATGAGTTATGCCCCTTGAAAATTTCGTCATATATTTCAACATGTTTTTCTCGGAAATGGTAAGAGATAGAAACCTGGAATATTTTCCATTCAACTTAGGTGATATGTGTTACATTTAAAAATGCCAAGGTCAAAGGTCATTGGTCACTTTGAACTTTGACCCTAGACCTTATTATTGGATTAACTCATAAACCATAACAGATAGCTGATATTTGATGATTTTTATGGAAATCTGACATATGCAAAACACTGACGTAACTGGGCAGCCATCTTGAAAATGACAGCCATTTAAAAAAAAATTAAGTATAGGTACAACTTCATAAGATGATCTAACTTTGTACCAAATATGAATGAATTTTGTCCAGGCATCTCTGAGAACGAAGTCGGACAAAAATCATTGAAAGAAAGAAAGCGGAATGATAATAATGCCTAGATTTGCAATTGCAAGCAATAGCTGATGTCGCCCCTGACAGCCAATTTGATGATTCCATCTTGTTCGCAGTGTCAAAATCTACCTAGAAATCAATTTTTGATGAAATCGGTCAAAGTAAAAATTTAGACGTATCTTAGCGACCATCTTGGAAATGTCGGCCATTTTGATTTTTTAATGTATACCAATCTTCTAAATGTGATTCAACTTTTTGCCAAATATGAATGAATTCTGTCATGGCAGGTTTGAGATTTTTATGATTTTCAGTGAAATCGGAAAAATTTCAAATGTTGACGTAACTTGGCCGCCATCTTGGAAATGGCAGCCATTTTGAAATTTTTTTTTAGTGGAGGTACAACTTCATGAGGTGATCCAACTTTGTACCAATTCGATGCTTCCATCTTGTTCGCAGCATCAAAATCTACCTATGCCTTGACAGATTTCATTCATATTTGGCAAAAAGTTTAATCACCATTAGAAGATGGGCATGCAGCAAAAAAAAAATTCAAAATGGCCGACATTTCCAAGATGGCTGCCAAAATACGTCAAAATTTCAACTTTGTCCGATTTCAACGAAATTTCATTTCTAGGTAGATTTTGATGCTGCGAACAAGATGGAAGCATCGAATTGGCTGCCAGGGGCGACATCAGCTATTGCTTGCAATTGCAAATCTAGTTCATTTTTTTGGTAATGTTTATGAATACCAAGGGACAGGCCTGGGGTCAATTACATTGTAATGTAATGCATTACATTACCATTACTTTGAAAATTTCAACATTAAATTACCATTACCATTACACTTATTTTGGAAAGTAATGCATTACATTACACATTACTTGATAGTGCATTACATTACATTACACATTACATGAAGAGTTGTGTTACATGTATGTTAGAAAAAAATATCATTTAATTTATATTAATGAATTACATACTGCTTTACAAAAACTTGATATTGTAAGAAATAGAAAAAAATTCTTCTTTAAACGCAATTTTAATTTTAAGTTTTGCGTTACTCATGTATAAAAATGTGTTTTAAACAAATGAGAGAGACTACTAAAGCAGTACTCTCTTAGTTCTCTAACCATTAGTTATAGTTTGTTTAAGATTTAGAGTTTGTTTTTGCTTGAAATTTTTTCAAAAATACAAAATAAAAACAGAAATGATGTGAGATTTGTGGTAACTAAATCCAGGAATAAAATGGTGAGTTGTGATACAAAAAGATGATACAAAAAAGAAAATTGAAAAAATTAAACTTATTAAATGAATAGGAATGTAAAGACAAACACTCTGGCCCTCGGATGTTTTTCATGTTAAAAGTATAAGACTCAAATAATACTGCCCCAGGTCTAATCTAGGGTTTCAATGTATTCTCTATTAAATAATTAGTACATGTACAAATTTAGGTTGTCCGTGTATTAAATCATAATGTACCCTAATTAGGCAATTAGCAATGATGATTAACACAATCAATAAATATGACACTTGTTTATTTACTGCCAGTGGATAAAAAAATAAATAAAAATTTTGCAACTGATTATGCCAATTTCAATTCATAGTTGACTTTTTATACAAATATTACAATGATTATGTACTGTAAATTTGAAAGTGGTCCTACATATGTGTATTAAGGAGTTTGACTATATTTATATGTTTTTATAATTTAAACATAATTTCATTATCACATTAATGATTGTTATTGTCAGCAAAACAGGAAATTACAAAAATACTGAAATAAACTGAACACAATCAACACAAAGCATCAGTTACTGGAAGTAATGGAAAGTAATGTGCATTAGTGTCCTTTTTTTAGAAGTAATGCATTACATTACCATTTCTTGTAATGCAAAAATTGTCCCATTACACATTGCATCACCATTACACAGAATATTGCTGCATTACATTATCATTACCATTACACATTACCATTACCCCAGGCCTGCCAAGGGATAGGTAATCTTTGTCCTATATAGGGTGTTAGAAAATTCCATGCAACCACCAACTACTACTATATAAAAGTACGTCAACGTACACAAAACAAAGAAATTTAAATGGGTATGGTTACCTCATTAACCTTAATATCTCGCTGAAAGGAACCAAAACATATTGGCAGAAAAGGTCTTGCCCTCCTCATGTATAGTAATATAATAAATTGTACAGACATTTTGCAAAGATTCTTGAAAAGATGCATGATGGCTCAACGCGATATGACCTGCCACCACATACTTGAATGTTTTGTTATGACCCGCCTCAGCAGAATTCGAGGTTGGCAAGTGTGCTATCTTCAAACAATAATTATAACTTTGACCGATGAAAGTTTACAAGACCGGACAAAAGGATCGACACCGACGGACGACAAATTGTGGTAAGTGTTGGTTCAAAAAAACGTCAAGAAATTTCAATTTATCTGAACTTCAATAAATTTTAGTTTTCTAGATATTCATTTTGACAACTAGTATGTCTTCGTTGCAAATAAAAACAAACACAATTTAGAAAAGACAAAGTATGCTCCGACGTACGACCCAGAAAAATTACTCGTAATTAGGACATTATAAAGTATCTATGGATAAAATTACGACTGCAATATCAATGGATAATTTTGAACATTTTGAAAAATATGAATTCGTAAGAAGTCTCACGCCAATTTCCAGAAAATGCAATTTTAGCTCATCTGTTCAGGTCGAGCAATGTGAATTCTTGACATCACCTGCCCTCCGTTGGTCTGTCCTTCGTAAACTTTTTTCTTCAGTCTTCTGCTAAGAAACTGCAGAATCTTTTTGAAATCAAACTTTGCCTTAATTATTTCAAGGTTATGCATTGTCCAACATGGCGAGTAGGTATAGCAAAAACAACAACCGTAATGGATAGAATGGCAAAATCAGCTTACACCCTACAATGTTAAAGAAATCGAATAAGCTCATAGTGGGGTTGTTTTACCGTTACATTTTCTGCCCCTTCAACATTTTTGTTGTACACATCAAAAAGTTAAAAGAAAGAGGCATCAGTTTAAATTGCAAATATGGAGCATACTAAGAGATGCCTGTCCTGCATAATTGAAGATTTACCTTGTTACATGAGAGCAGATCAAAGATTGGTATATCTTTCATGAATGCAGGAAATTCCGTTTTTATATCTAGAGTGGAGTGCAACGAAACGAGAGAATAAGACGTAGAATTTCTTACATGAGAGAAAGATATACCGATCTTTGATTTTGATTGAATTCGTCCGTTAAATATGATTTTCAATGTCCGCACCCCTTTGAACCAGTGTGACGTCACACTTTTGTGATGTTTTGTCATTGATACTGCCACTCATTTATGAAAATAAAGAGTTCTTATAGGCCGTTTACCGAATTGAGACGAGTGCAAGTGGGCTCATCTCAACTCGGATGTCTCACACCGGAAATGACCTTTTACGGAAGAAAATCTGATTACTCATATAGACCTTGTGGTCGGATTTTAGTTTTTTTTTTTATATTTGCTGTTTATCGCAAAGACACAGATACACTTCTTACAAATCTGTTTGTATATCAGTTGAACAACATCTTAAATGGGTCATTTCAGTCATAGATAGAACATCATCACCAATATCTATAAAATAGGAATAAAAGTCATTTTGGAGGAGTTTATCGATGTGTAAACGCGGCCGACTCACTCACAAACTAAATAAAGTCCGAAGGACTTTATGTAAAGTTTGTGAGTGAAAGGCCGCGTTTACACATCCATAAACTCCTCAAAAATTACTTTTATTTCTTATAATTCCAATCCTTTGAAATTAAAATAATGTTTTCACTGAATTTGACGTCACCATATACGGCACTATTTTCCTCGGAGCGTATTAATGGGCAAGAAGAGTTATCTATCGAGAAAATAACTTCGTTGTTGTTCGTGACGTTGACCAATGAAATTGGACGTTGCAATAGCAATTGGAATTATAATAAGTAATAATTCCTTTTTATCATAACATGTTTGACATGTTTTGGACTTTGTCGATTTAGCTCAGTGGCACAAGCTTGTCTCCACAACTTTTCCTAAAGCACTGAATTGAATTTCATGAAAGGAGTAGGAGCGGTAAGGACCCTATCTGGCCTAAAAATAAATTTGGTTG
>MJUU01022406.1:17075-28521 GCA_002080025.1 Modiolus philippinarum | reverse complement strand
GAATCGTATAAGTAACTCGAAAAATCCGATTTAACCTACACAATGGTGAATTTTAATCAATGCTGTATTCTTTTTATGTAAAGCTTACTATTTTTATTTTAACTTTAAGATTTATTGATGTAATAATTTACTTTGCAGACAAACATAAATCACTCCAATGCCCATTAAATTGATGTTTAATGCATTTTCCCAATGATTTGTTACTTTATTTGCTTTAAATGAAAAGCTAATTTGAGTCTTTAGATACATTTTGTATGGTATAAAGACATTTTCATCACAAATGTGTCATTTCTGATAACATTTTGTCATATATAAAGAAACCAATAATTTGAAATAAATTGATTTTTACTTTAATCAAAAAGAGTGAAGTTCGAGGAGCGTTTCTTTGTCGTAAAATACTAAGGCAATGTAACATGCACAATTCAATGGTTAACAAAAAATTTCTCATGCGGTAGATCATTAAATTTGATTATTAACAATCGTTACATTGTTGTGAATATCAAATATACTCAACGACTTTGTGATTTATAATTATTGAAAAAAAAAAATAACAAAACCTTTTTAAAATACGAAATCTGCCATTATTGGTCTCTGTGACCAATATTGCTTCTTTTAGGACGTCTATAAACACGGGGAATCACTTCAGGTTGAATTGGGTACAAGCCAGCCACTGGCAATTTGAAAATACCCCCTTCGTATAGTTCCCCTTACAAAATATCGACCCATTCATATACTAAATTTTTGAATAACTAACCAAACTGTATAGTAAAAATGTGTTAATGCAGTAAAAACCATTAATTTTTGATAGCATATTAAATAATCAATTAATTACAGCAACCAGTAGAGATTCTTACCATTCATATAAATGACCAATTTAAAAAAAAACTAATTCAAGCTGCGCGTCTGTATAAATCTCTATATAGATAAACGCCGGAATTTCCTACATACATGTACATGTATGAGGCCTATTGTGGCGAATCAAAGACCGATAACTTTTCTTGAAGGTCATAGATTTTCAAGTAAAAATTGGCTTTGAAGATTGACTTTTGATTAAATCTGTAAGTAGTTAAATTAGATGGCCGACAAGGTAGCATCATTTATTATCTGGCGTCAAAATAAAAATTTCATTATGCCACTTACAAGGTGTGTCCGAATTTTTGCGCACATTGCAAAACACAAGTCTGATGGGGAACTGGCTTTATTTTCATGCTGGAATGTTCTGTTCTCGGCCTTTTAATTATGAGGTAATATTTGATTGACCAACCTCAAACGACATAACTATATTTACTATAGTAATTTATTCATTTGAATTGTAAATAATTTTTGAAAACCAAACTTTTCTTTGAAATTGCGACAGTTCTCCTTGGTATTACATAAAGAAAATACACATATATACGGATGGGAATGATTCTTTTCATATACTTTGATATTCAATAAACAACCAAAGGAAGGATATGGAGTAAATGTGCATGAGTCAAATGAGTCAAAATCTGTACATATACATGGTTGAAAACAAGCAAAGGAACAACACTTTTATTGTTGTTCTTCATCTTGAAGTCACCATGAGGCCTTCAACAATGAGCTTTGCCCATACCTCATAGTAAGTTCAAGACGAACCCTATCACCGATTTGAGCGGAATACTTTGCTTAATGTCGATCCATGTCTTTTCTGGTCATGGATGCGCGATTGTCAACAAACATAAATGCCTGACAAAAGCTCTAGTGTCTCGAGCTGGTGGACGATTACAACATATACACAAACACAGGGCACTCATCAAGCCGATTGCAAGAGAACTTGGCATTATAAAATTATGAGATGTGAGCACTTAAAACGGATGGTCAGGATTACATTTCGAAATTACAAAAATGATAAAATTTGAAAGAATGATAATTATTCATTTGCGAAATTTACTCACGAACAAGTACATTATAACTTAAATATAAAGAGAGCATACATCTATCGGAAGGAGACTCTTTTTACGAACTCAACCCTGCAGGAGCGACAAACCCCGGTCTTAAACAAACAACGTAAGGATATCGAGTAAATGAACATGAGACAAAATCTCAACAAATACATGGTTAAAAACAATCCGTATTTCAGGAAAACGGTTGTTGAAAGGGGCCTTGATAGCATAATTAAGCAGACTGGCGAGTTTACATGTACCACTTCACCGATGAAATGTTCATTTTTGGATTTGAAAATTGAGATGACCATTATCAGATCTATCATTTATATCTTTGCAATACAACAATACTGAAATTAAAGGGATACATTTTGAAATTCATCAGCGCTAAACTTCCAGTTCAATAAGCTTCATTTTGAATTGTTCTGATTGTAGAATAGAATTATTATCTGTTACTTCAGAATGTGTTTACATCTCGCATTCTCTAATATGTAATTACTGCAGTGAATATCACTGCATTGCATACATTGAAACAAAAGAAGGAAGCACTCTTAATACGGCATCTGAAAATAGTTTTTCATTAAATGTGGAATTTTCGGCGAAGAATTTCGTTGACACGAGGTTTCTTAATAGAAAATTAAGTGACACTGATTGTGTTACGCAATACTATTACAGTTTTATGTGAGAGAATGCAGCTCTTTTCTTTCAACTTTGAAATAATGCTTCCGTGATATACAAAGATATAGCCGTGGACTTAAAACAATGGATGGAGTTAAATGAGTTGATATCGTGTCATCATTGAAACTTTTAATTAAATGAACAAGTTTTATGCGAATTCCTGTTTGAAATCATATTATATTTATTATATCTTTAAGATGATTGTATCAAATTGGTATTAAATTTGTGTGTAAAAATTTTAAATTTCAATACGGGGTTCATTGACATCAAAAGAAATCAAATTATACAACAGTTTGCATTTAATTAGGATATCCAAATGTACAATGGACGCCGGATTCTCTGCATTGGCCCATGTCTATGTGTTTGAATAAATAGTGTAATTGAAATTTCAAAAACAAATGCGGACGAGTTTGAACTACACCGGAGATAACAAAAGCTACATTGTTATAGACTTACACAGGACATAAATCAGATTGTTCGATGCAGGCGCTGATAATTATTGTAAGTATATCTATGCATTTCTTTTGAAGCGTCAGTTGTCTAAGTATTCTACATACTTTGAAGAATTTTGTTGATTGTTTTTAAGTATAATATGACTTTCGCACACTTTCCAAGCAGAGGGTTTCATAGCATGTATAAAAGATACTAAATTATGAAAAAAATGCGCACTTTTTTCGAAAAATTCACATTCGTCACAAACTTATCTAGAACGAACCAGGTAAAACTAACGCGATAGACTTTTGTTCCCCTGTTGCTGAATTCCATGAAGTTTTTCATGATATCACGAAAACGGATAGAAACACAACGCTAATTGTCTATTTACTACTTGAAAGTACATTGTCCATAAACTCGAGTTCAAATGACAGTTATTTTTGTGCATTTTGAATGTAAATATGTAAACTCGAGCCAAATATAAACATATTCTATGTCATTCTTGTCGGTCAAAACATTAACCATTAGATTTTTTTCCACAAGTATGTCAAGAAATTCTTTTTACCTGCATGAATTCTGTGTATATGTCATAATGTCTCTTATTCAGAGTCGGCGTAACTTTATCTAGCACAACGATCTTAGAAAACAATTTTACCGATAACTACGTTTTTCTTGCTCAAATATATAATCTGCTCCGAACTCATAAAATCATCAACTTCATTGCAGTCCTACAACTCCGGATCAAAACTACGAGGATTTTCATCCGGCTATCAAAGCCAAAACCCAGTGGACTCGGAACTTATGCGTATAGATATGTCAGTGGTCTATACACATGATATATGTATACCGGCCAATGTTAACAATGAAGGGATATGGTACACGTATACCTACATGTACTACTCAGCAGCTTTCATCCGAGAAACTAGTTTTCGCCATCTTGTATAGTTTTTCTACTCGCCTACGGCAGATATGCCCTGGCGTCCATATATAAACTTAAAATCAAATGGTAAAGGGTTGACAACAATAAAAAAGTGAGCGAAAAATAAACAAAAACAAAAAAGGCAAATTCAAACATAAACAAAAAGAAAAAAAGAAACATACAATTAAAACTGTGCAATTCTGAACGAAAAGATTTATTTCATAAAGGATTTAGAAATCACACCCTTTCCATACAAAACAGCTTCCAGATTTTACTGCTATTACATGTCCTGTATGTTGCACGTAAATCCCTCTTTCCAAACCGTAGCTTATATTATTGCATCGACTGATGAGCTTGAAGGCGTTCTCGAATTAGCCAGACTTATCACCTGAAAAGTACAATATAAGAATTGCCGAGTCCAATGTTGTGTCCTGTAGAAACACAATGCCACAGCAATTATACTTAGATATTAAATCAATACGAACTCACCGTTTTGATGATCCCCGGAGGAGTTTTGATCCATATTGCTGCAGTCCTGGGGCTATAAAATACGCTTTCTTTGCAGCAATGCAAAACTTTCAATCAAGAAAAATACTACCACACATCCTCAAGGTTGCTTATAATTTTTGATAGTAAGTTTGGGGTATGAAAAACAAAATACCGAAGTGACTGTGTATTAAGTTTAATAAACATCTCTAACAAGAATAGAATTCCTGGGCCCCCCGCCGCTCATGCAATATACTAGTATACTGTATATGAAATTGCAATATTTTCACACATTCAGGGCAGTTCCAAAATTAAATATGTAGGGATACAAAAAGGATCGACCACGACAGATGTTCCAACTTGACCAAGGTATTAGTGGTATTAACATTTGGTATAAATTTTTATGAAAATCTGTCAAAATTTGTTGCAATGAGAGCGCATTTGGATTTAACGGTGTTGTTATTTTGGTCAAAGTCCAATAACTCCGTCAAAAAGTATCGACCGAAACTGATCTTCAAATTTGATCAAGATATTAATAGTATAAACATTCGGTGTAAATTTCATGAAAATCGGTCAAAATTTGTAGCCATGAGAGCGCTTACAAGTTAAATTTTTGGATAAAACAGAGTCATCATTTTCGACAAAGTCCCATAAACGCCGTCAAAAAGTATCGACCGAGGCTGATTTTCGAACTTGACCAAGATATTAGTGGTATAAACATTTGATATACATTTCATTTTATCTGATTTTGGCTTATATTTAGATCCTATTGGTTATTTTTCACTATCAGTTTTTGTGTCGCCTGCACCTAGTGCAGGATCGACACATAGGGATCACTATCCGTCGTCTTGCGTCCGTCTGTCTGTCTGTCCGTCTGTATGGCTCAAAAAAATTTAAGCATTATCCGCATCTCCTTCTAAACCGCTTGACATTTTTCAACCAAACTTGCAGGAATGCTTCAGTATATGTTGAAGATGTGCACCATGCATTTTGTTTTTCTTTAATTTTGTTTTTTCCAAATTTTACCCTATTTCTGGGTCAATTTTACCCTATTTCTGGGTCATTTGTCATTTAAGCTTACTGGAGTCTTGAGGGTACGTCTCCATTATCCGCAACTCCTCCTAAACCGCTTGGCACTTTTCAACCAAACTTGCAGGAATGCTTCAGTATATGTTGAAGATGTGCACCATGCATTTTGTTTTTCTTTAATTTTGTTTTTTCCAGATTTTACGCTGTTTTTGGACTTTGTCATTTTTAGCTTACAGGAGTCTTGAGGGTACGTCTCCATTATCCGCAACTCCTCCTAAACCTTTTGGCACTTTTCAACCAAACTTGCATGGATGCTTCAGTATATGTTGAAGATGTGCACCAACCATTTTGTTTTTCCAGATTTTACACTGTTTTTGGACTTTGCCACTTTAGCTTACTGGAGTCTTGAGGGTGCGTCTCCATTATCCGGAACTCCTCCTCAACGGCTTGGCACTTTTCAACCAAACTTGCAGGAATGCTTCAGTATATGTTGGAGATATGCACCATGCATTTTGTTTTTCTTTGATCTTGTTTTTTTACAGATTTTACACTGTTTTTGGACTTTGCCATTTTAGCTTACTGGAGTCTTGAGGGTACGTCTCCATTATCCGCAACTCCTCCTAAACCGCATGTGCTTCAGTGTATATTGAAGATGTGCACCATGCATTTTGTATTCTTTAATTTTGTTTTTTACAGATTTTAGGCTGTTTTTGAACTTTGTCATTTTAGTTTATTGGAGTCTAAGGATATGCCGCCATTATCCTCAACTCCTAATAAATGGCCCTGTATTTTTCTATCAATCATGGAGGAATGCATGCTTCTGTATATAATTAAGATCTGCAACTTGGACTTTGTAATTCTATTTTGAACACAAGAATTCTTAAATATATATAGTGCAGGCGACACATGTGTTCCGTGGAACACCCATGCATTTTAAAAATTTTTTGAGTTTATGGTCTTCCAAACATTTAGATTTTATCTGCACTGAAGAGACATAAGTTGTCGAAATGCGCATATGCAGAAAGTAAATTCACAGCAACTTCTGTATTTTGTTATTCATAAGAATCTCTCAAAATTTGTAGGCATGAGGGCCCTTACAAGGTCAATATCTGGCTAAAACAATGTCGTTATTTTGTTCAAAGTCCCATAACTCCGTCAAAAAGTATCGACCAAGGCTGATTATCGAACTTGATCAAGGTATTAATAGTATAAACATTTGGTATAAATTTCATGAGAATCTGTCAAAATTTGTAGGCATGAGAGCGCTTACAAGTCAATTTTTGGCTAAAACCATGTCGTTATTTTGGTCAAAGTCCCATAACTCTGACAGAAAATATCGACCAAGACTGATTTTCAAACTTGACCAAGGTATTAGTAGTATAAACATTTGGTATAAATTTCATGAAAATCCGTCAAAATTTGTAGGCAAGAGAGCACTAACAAGGGCAATTTTTTGATAAAACAGAGTCATGATTTCGGTCAAAGTCCCATAACTCCGTCAAAAAGTATCGACTAAGGCTGATTTCCTATTAGTAATATAAGCATTTGGTATAAATTTCACGAAAATCCGTTATAATTTGTAGGCATGAGAGCGCTTACAAGAAAGTGTGACGGACGGACGGACACACGGACGCCGGGCATTTCTATGTCCCCGCTCCGTGTTGCGGCGGGGGACAACTATGACTTGCAAAGCAAGCCCTAAGCCACTGTCCTGCGGTTTGAAAAATTGTATCACTCCAATTGTGGTTTGGACTCTGTACTGATTTGTTTTATTACATTATATCATGATATTCCTTCAAACTGTTAAATAACCAGCAAACTGATTTATAGAAAGATGAATTTCTAAGCCCTTTTCGAAACTAGTAAATTATCATCTGTGGAATACACAATTACATGATATATAGTAAATGTACACGAGACTGAGTTTCTACAAATACATGGTAGAACCAACCAATGAAACAATAGGAAAAAGAAGGGAAACGGGGAATGTGTCAAAGAGACAACGCTTTTATTGTTTTTTTTTATCTTGAATTCATCATGAGACTTTGCTGATACCTCCTAGTAAGTTCAAAACGGCCTCAAGCACCGGTTTGTGGAGATCCAACTACAATGGGTTTCGTTTAGTTGTTGTTGATTGAATACAAGAAATATAATCTTGGGGTTACTACCTGTATTACTGTTTGTATTAATGTCACATATAAAGACAATCTAGGTCAATATTTCGTAGTCTTTCCATTTTCTGTGATTTTGTATAATTTTTACCCCTCGACTTTGAATGAGTACAAAATAATGTGTGAAAGGATTACGATTTCCTAGAAATGCGGGAAGAGTTTATCAGTGTCTCTAACTGTCTCTAACAGGAAATCAGAACTTTTTCAGCAGCCCGTATCAGATCATAATAGAGCATTCAAATATGAATTTTAAAGTAAGTGTGATCCCGATGGACGGCCAAGTCCATGAACAGCTATAGACAATTTCACTGCGATATCACAAGTTTTACCTCTGTTTGTATTTAATAAAAGGCTCACGGAGACTACTAATTACCCATTCATATTGAAAATTTTAGTCACTTCAATTTTAAGCTTGAATTAGATTGATTATTGTATCATACCATAAGATAAAACTTCACTGTGTAGTAAACAGAACTGTGACTTGTACGATAGCTTTTGTATTACTTGCCGATATGATGTAAATAAAATTTTAAAAAAGTTATTTTACCGATCATATGGATGTATTTTAATTGTTGCCGGTTAAGATATTACATATGGTTTAGCTTAAGAACGATTTATTACCTGAATTTCAATTAGATTTTAACAACTTCCTCAAAGGATATATCGTTTTGTTCGAAATTTGAAAGCATGTTATGTTCTCAATATATTGTTACTTATACTGCGACTGCATCTTACCCGTATCAGGTCAGGTTTATTACTTATACTACGACTGTATCTTACCCGTACCAGGTCAGGTCCATTACTTATACTACGACTGTATCTTAACCGTACCAGGTCAGGTCCATTACTTATACTACGACTGCATCTTACCCGTACCAGGTCAGGTCCATTACGTATACTACGACTGCATCTTACCCGTACCAGATCAGGTCCATTACTTATACTACGACTGCATCTTACCCGTACCAGGTCAGGCCAATTACTTATACTACGACTTCATCTTGCCCTTACCAGGTCAGGTCCATTGCGGTTTACATTTGCACCCACTTTGCTTTTTTGACCTTTAGATTTCGGCTCTTGAAAATCTGTTCTGTTATTCTGTCATACCCAATTAAAAGGGAAAACTAAGACCTCACGCTTCTTGGTCTTTAAGAAGGAGCATGACAGTGTACAGGTTAGATATGTTTTCTGTGAACCACAATGAACATTTTTGTTATCCAGGCATTGTACAAGGACTTGATATGTAAAGCTTCTGCATTTTGAAGTTTTTATCCTATATTCTGATAAATATAGATTATCACTAGCTATGAGTTACAGACGTTTTGTGCTGCCAAAAACAATGTCATATGCACGTGTCTGTCATATATCTAAAATTAGGAAAATGATCAGTTACTTACAGTATACACAATGAATTCAATATTTTAAACGCGTTAAAAGCACAATGCAATATTAGTTCTTGCTCTCCATTCATAATTAGAGGAAGTAATACGATGTATTCTTAATTTGAATGAATGTTGTAACAGAGGCTGATAGAGTACCATTTTTTTCTATTTTCAATTTTTTAATTATTATTATTTTCAAGTTGCATTTTTCACTTCATTATTTTTAAAAAAAAATCAAAAAATGTAAATACTTAGTGAAATATAACCCATTCCATGGTACTGAATTTGGCCTCTTATTTCAATTTTTTTTTGTAACGAATATGAAAAAGAAAGGAAATTGGGTAAATGTCAAGGAGACAACATCCCATATCCAGGTTAAAACGACCAAAAACAAAACATCTAGGGGTCACCATATGGTCTTCAACACAGTGAGAACCTCACACCATATAGTAAACCCTAAATGGCCCCAAAAAGGTACTTCTTTTTTGCTACTTTTGGATAATGACTATACATTGTTTGATTTTAATGTTGCTGGTGGGAGGATACTCCTACATTTATCTACTAATACATCAAAATTCATCTATTACATGTACATATAACTTACATGTATGTAAAAATCTGCTGAATGGGTAAATTTTCTTTTTTGACATGTTTTTCAACTTTGCTTAGAATCAACACAAATAGTTAAAATATCATATATATTCATAATATATTAATTCGACAATAATGCGTAAGAAATTATTTTGATTTATGTCCCTTTGACTTTATACTGTAAGGAGAGGATTTTAACAGCTATTTAACAAGAGGATAAACATGAAACCATAACACATGTTAATTTCGACTGCAATTAATTTTGATGAGCTGTGTGGCTATTTCGGATCAGCATGATCAGCAGCACTAGAACCCGATCCACGATCTCAAAAAATTGTTTATAATACATAAAACCAAACAAAAACCGAATAATCAGTAAGATAAAATAGATAGCAAAAGACAAATTACGAATTTAAGAATTTATATTTATATATATTGTATAATAAAATGTTTAAATTATATCTAAGCTCAAGTATAAGGACAATCAGTGAAGTATTTGCTCTATATATTTTGGACATGTATTTCACTGTAAAATAGATAATGATATAATTGTATTTTGTCACTGATGAAAAAAGCACTACTAGAAAGTTGTATTGTTACACAAATTATGTGACCAATTACTTTGCAATAACTTGAATTCTAAGTATTTTTCCATTCTTCATTTTGATTTCGCAAAAAAATATCAAATTTTGTTTTACAGTGTATTTCCCTGCTCTTGTGTATTTATGGTATATACTGCGAAGATCTCTCGCATTTTTACGGTATGTATGCTTTTTATTTAACATTCCTACAGTATTTTGGTTTATGATACCGGAAGTGTTTATCTAGTTTAATAACTTGTGTAGCTTCGCAAAGTGCCTTTTTAAAAAAAAAAAAAAAACTGTTTGAGTTGATGCTTTTAAAATACCTGAATAACTCATCAATGCTTTGTCTGCTATTTCTTTTTCTTTCAATTTTTATACTGAAGATAAAAAAAATCGAAGTCAAAGAAGGAAAACGGAATTTTATGCGTTTCAAAATTTCTTAACCTTAATGTATGCGATTCAGTTTATTAAACTATTTATTGGATGTAGATTTGTATAAACTGTAATTTAAATACAAAATTGGCCGGAGATCAAATTTACATTATATGCAAAATGGTAAAATCGTCACAGTATCAAGTCACTTTTATAAACGTTTATTAGTGCTTGTTTTGTTTTATGCATCAAAATTCATCCAATTGACGTTATTTGTTTAAATGCAAAGCGGCATATTTATGTTTTGCTTTTCTTATAATATGTTTATATTTTTCACACCAAGCTTTAAGAAACCTTTGCACATCAACAAACACACGAAATGTTAAAAGTACACAACATATACTATTCAGATCTTCGCTTATCATGTTCTTGTATCTCTGTCATTTTTATACCCTCTTTTATTCATTCATCAGCATTATGAATTCTTTTGTTCAGTGACCACATTTGAATTTATTGCGTGTAATTCATTTATGATAAAACCTTGGTTATGTTAAGCTTTACAAATTCAAAGGAGTTCAACTTCTTTCATTCAGTCACTTTTATTACAAAAAACAATAGCAGCCACCAATTAATTTTGTTTTCACTAAGATAACTTATGTTTTAAAAATTTTTAGCAAAAAAATGTATCCTGATATTACCGATTATGTGTGTTCAATCAATTGAATCACTGACAGTATGACGGGTGATGTGCTGTATAAATATTTAGACAATCTTACAATCAGTTGATCCACTGACAGTAAGACGGGTGATGTGCTGTATACATAATTAGATAACCTTACAATCAATTGATCCACTGACAGTAAGACGGGTGATGTGCTGTATACATAGTTAGACAATC
>MJUU01022406.1:0-10836 GCA_002080025.1 Modiolus philippinarum | reverse complement strand
TATTCTTTTTGTTTTTGCATTCTCCTGGGTAGCTCTTTATTCTTCCGCAAAAAAAAAAAAATTCTATCTCTTTCCACCTTTCGTTCTCCATTGCCTAAGTACCCGGGCCTTAGTATCTCCACAAACTATAATCACGCTTTGTTAAACACAAGAAAAGTCTTTTATAGTATTTGTATATTATTGATTATTTCACAATACCTCATCTTTATTTATTAACTTCTGGTTTTAAATTTATACATTACTGTTCTTATTCTTTTTATAATATCTAAATTTATAAATCTGGCTAAGCGATATTGCAATACCAATCCCATCATCCTCTACAAACCTGTTCCCAGTACCACCTATAGTAAATGTTTATAAAACTTTTCAACTTCCACAAGGAAACAGAAAAATTAAACCCCGCCCCGTTTTATCAGGACGAAACTGGACGCCATTTTGATTTTCGAGAATCTGAAATTCCTATTGGTCAATAGTCTTCTGCGCATGCGTTCTCCTTACTGCGCAAGCGTACTCCTCACTCCCCCCCAAGAACTATCTATATAGCTGGGCTATACATAGTTTTGTCGCTACATCACAAAAATGGATTAACCAATCAGTGAACAGGATTTCCACCCACAAGGATTGTATTGCTAGGTGCAGCTTACGAGGTCTGGGAATTTCAAACTGCTATAACTTCCTTGTTGTTAAAGATATTGTTATAAAATTTTGATGTATTATTAATAATAGTGTTCCAAACATATAATCCAAATTTCATGAAAAAATGTTGAAAATTAAAGAAATAAATGCAATTTGAATTTTTTCAATACACAATTTTCAAACTGCTTTAACTCCGTTGCTGTTTAAGATATCGTTAGGAAGTTTCATTATGTTATTTATGGTAGTGTTTCAAAAATATATTCCGAATTTCATGAAAAACTATTGAAAAATAAAGAAATAAATGCAATTTGAATTTTTCCAATACACAATTTTCAAACTGCTATAACTCCCTCGTTGTTAAAGATATCGTTATGAAATTTCGATATGTTATTTATGGTAGTGTTCCAAATATATATTCCAAATTTCACCAAAACTGGTTGAATAACAAATAAATAATTTCAATTTAAAATTTTTTGCATGCGATTGTTTCACCCCTCAAAAGTCTACACAGGTAAAAAGTACCCGGATGTTCGGATCTATGTATTCCATAGCCTAGCTAATTCGATGATATATGCTTCATACAAAATATAAAAAGGCTGTGATAAGTACATATAGCTGATGAGCAAAAAATGTTACAAAAATTTTTTCGCCGCCTTCGACATTAACCATGATGCTGCATACAAAATAACAAAATATTTTTTATGCTTTGGTCTTATTTTTTGTTTATTAAAGCCTTATGTTTGCTGGTACATATGGCAACAAGATTTCAATCGAATTCTTAATATTTGTTTTAGTATTATTTATTCCATGTTGATATTTTTCATTTTGCAGTTAATGAGGTGCCAGGGCAGGGTTGGGAAAAACAGCGGGTTCAGCACCCCGCCCCTTAAAAGGTGGTTCCAATTAGGTTCAAGAAAAAGGGGGTTCCGGGTCTTTTTGTACCGAATGTTTTTTAGTTTTGCCTGTATTTTGGACCAAATTATAAAAATTTTCCAGAAAAAGCGGGTTCAATTTTCAAGTAAAAGAGGAGACTCGAACCCCTTGAACCTCCCCTCATGATAAATAAATGTAGCAGCTGAGAAAATGTGACAAAAATATTTTCCTTGACTTCGATATTCACCATGATGCTGTATACTAAATAATATTTTTTTTTTTTTTGGTAATTTTGGCATTATTTTTTATGTGTTTTCTGGTATATGTGCTAACAGGATATCATTCGAATCTTAGTTTTGTTTATTCCATTTTATTTTGGTGGGAACAACGCCGGGTCCAGCCTCCATAAAAAAGATGGTTCTAGGACATTTTTTACCGATTTGTGACAGTTTTGTCTAAAATAAGCACGATATTTAATTTCATTTCCAGGAAAAGGGGTCCATCTTCAAGAAAAATATCGGGAGGTTTCAACCCTTTATTCATCCTTAAGGGGTCCGAAATCCGCCAGAGGATAGGTTGGCTGTTGGAAAGCTGTTTTCAAACATGCGCAAATTCTCAAAAAATGAATATGAAGCAAGTCAGACAAATGTCAGTTTTGTTTATCAAAAGGATGCTAGGCCATGAAATATTGTGGTTATTGAAAGTATTTCCCAAAATATAAGATGGCGTATTGCAAAGAAGGCTCATCAGAGATATTACATTCACATTACAGTAAATCACGCTATTTTCAGCACTTTTCGACTTTTTGTCACTGAAGTCTATTTCCAGAAAAAGTGGGTTACATATTCAAGAAAAAGAGTTCTCACGCATTGAATCGCCACTCCCACCCCAATCCGACAATGGGCAGGTGGGCCGGGGGAAGCTGTCTATATAGCAAACAGGCACAAAATCCAAATAATTTATAGACCGAATTATGTGTCGTTTACAAAGCTACTTCTTTAATTTTTATCATTCTATGTTTATCTTTTACTTAGCTGACTTTTTATTTTTATCTTTTATTTTGTTTTATCATATAAGTAACAGATAAACACAAGATGATAAAAGTAGCTTTGTAAACGACATATTATTTGATGAATAATTATATTTTGTAAATAATGAAGCAAGCTAGACAAAATTCCGTATTTTAAAACCAAGGGATGCCCGGTCACGAAACGATGTGCTTTCGTGTGTAATTTTTGAAATTTTTTCCCATTTCATAAGATGGTGTATTGCAAATATTGGACCCATTTATCATCCGTATTACAGTAAATCACAATTACGCTATTTTAACACTTACTAAATATTATTAACAGTATTGAGCATGCGCGAAAGATTTTAAGGTTCGGAACGGAAACGATCTCCAGAATCAGTTATTTTCATAAAAATCGGCGATTTCTAGAAAAAAAAAGATTGTTTAAATGACAAATTTAAGAAGAACAAAACATCATTTCTATTAATCATTTAACAAATATTTTCAATTTTTTTTATGGTTACTGAGGAGATGCAGCTCAGAGAATACGATCCGTTAATTTAGTAATATAGATACCTACTGACTGCATTGTCATAAATTATTGTTCACTATTTCTGTTAAAACATGACAAGTAATTTTAATTATAAGCATCAAACTTTAATGCATGTTATATTTATGTTAGACTTCAAAACGCTATAGTCCANCCAAGTTTTTACAATTTTTATGCCCAATACGTTCCATAGCGCAATTAAACGTACCCCTACCCCAATGATATATTGACGAAAAAACTGATATTTTCATTGAAATTGCGTAAGTTCTAGAGAACCCAAAGTCCATCTCAATTCCCGATTCTGAAAATTGTTATTTTCTTCAATATAAAACAGGTGAAAACAATGTTAACATATTTTAAATGATCAAAATTTTATTTTCAAATATACCAAATACAGGTACCTTTGACTAATTTCGTTTTTGAATAAGTTTTGTCTTTTTTTGCCTAATATTATTTTTTTGTAAACAAATTTCATTTAGAAAAGGTATCAAATGAAAGCTTATTATATTAGCTTTACAACCATAACAAATAATGACCGTTTTTAGGTAATACATACATCATATATCAATAAAACTTACCCCAACCCCAACAAATTTACTCTAAAATTGTCAATTCTTTGTCTATTTTCGCATAAAAATAACCAGAAGACGCAAAATGTGTGTTTTATAGGACAATGTTGCATAAATTATATGATGATCTTATATTTCAACTGCCATTTGTTGACCTAAACTCAGTATTTTGCCCGAAATTGGTGAAAAATGGGAATTTTCCACATTTCAGAATTGTCCAAAGTCCACTGCTATATCGTTATATATGCCAAATCTGGAGGATATTTCTGCAACTATGCCAAATAATTGTACCAAGCGACACATTTGGTGTCTTAAAACATTGCTAAGAAAAACAAGGAGTGTTAACTGTGACTCTGATTACAGAAAATCTTACCCCTACCCAAACAAATTTTCCCTGAAATTGTCAATTTTTTGTCTATGTTCACATAAAAATAACCAGGACACACAAAACATGTGTTGTATATAACAATAATGCATGAATTACATCAGAATGTGGTATTTCAACAGCCATTGGTCGACTAAAACTCAATACGTCTGCGCAAATTGATGAAAAATGGAAATTTTCAGCATTTCAGATTTGTCCATAGTTAACTGTTAAATCGCAATATGTATCAAATCTATAGAATATATCTGCAGATATACCAATTAATTGTTCTAAGCCGCGATACATTAGATGTCTTAAAACATTGTTAAGAAAAACAAGGGGTGTTGAATGTGACTCTAAATACCAAAAAACTTACCCCTACCCCAACACATTCCCCCCAAAATTGTCAATTTTTTGTCTATGTTGGGATAAAAATAACCACCACACGCAAATTCTGCGTTGCATATAACAAAGTTGCATGAATACTATCATGATTTAGTATTTCAAATCCCAGTTGTCAGCTTAAACTCCATATTTGGTTCAAAATTGATGAAAAATGGAAATTTTTAGCATTTCAGATTTGTCCAAAATCCACTTTTAAATCGTTATATGTGGCAAATCTGGAGGATTTATCTGCAGATATGCCAATTTATTGTCTGAACCGATACATATGTTATTTACAAACACTGTTTAGAAAAATAAGGAGTCTTCAATTTGTCTCTAAATACTGAAAATCTTACCCCTACCCGAACAAAATTAAACTTAAAAATCTCCAAAATATGACCGTCTGTACATATAAATGAACAAAGCATACTAATGTTTTATTATCTTTGCAAAAGATGCATTTAATACATCATAATATGTAATTTTGACACGAAAATATGGGTGAAATTGAATATTTAGGCAATTATCGTGAAAAATTGGAATTTTCAGTATTTTCCGAAATTCAAAGTTAAATCGCTGAATAACTGCCCACAAACCGGGTGCATGATCTTATTTTTGATAAATGGGAGGCTCTGTGTGTTTTTGGTGTTTGAAAATGATATTTCATTGGACCTTTATACAAAAGCTTTTCAGGCTGAATAAAAATGAAATAAATTGTGTTGAAAATGTGTGGTAAGGGGTAATATGTTTGTAATTTATGAGACTGTAGTTAGTCTAAAAGGCTTAAAAGCATACTTTCTAATTGCTTAGATATGATGAAACGATATTTAATCAATATTTTCAAGTCATATATCAATTTCATGAAGTAGTGCCATCTCAAAGTCAAAACAGGAGAAATTCTGAAAAACGGAAAATTCCGATTTTTAATACAATTTCGGACAGAAGAGTCGAAAAGAGACCTTTTGAAAAGTTTTAATCTACTTAAATGATCTTCTGCATGTCAGTTTTAGTGAAATATACGCTAGAATTCTCATTAAACATTATCTTTTTATTATTTAGAGCCTGAATATTTCAAATTTTCTCTTAATTTTTAGGGGGAGGGGTGCTAATTTTGACATTTATGAACCTATTACTGTATATGTCTGAAACTAAAATTTTTGCATATATTTTGTTGCTAACATATCATAGATTATTATTGCATCGGCAATTATTAAATATATATATTCAGATTTGTACGACCTTTAAGTAAAAAAATTAAAATTGTGAAAAATAAAAAAATTCCGAAAAATTCCATTTTTCAAAAATCTTATACCGAAAATCAAACTTTTATGGACTTTAATGGTTTTATTTTTCAACACTGTATCACAACTGATAAGTTAGGCATAAAAACTAGATCAAATGACGGGGTTGTTTATCTGAAAGGAATTGACAGCCTAAAATCGACATTTTCGCAATTTTTTGCAGGGGTAGGGGTAGATTTTTTGTATCCCCAAATCATAAAATTGGCGTAAAGTACCAAAACTCGTGTTCATTGTAAAGCATATTAAATTAGCTTTAATTTGATACCAAAATTCAGTACATTTTACTTATCTGTGAAAAATTATGGAGTTTAAAAGATGAAACTTATGTTAAAACGAAAATACAACAATTTTTTCCGGTGTACTATAAAAGTGGCCCTATACTGTCTATGCGTGCAGGTTATGTTCGTGTTAACATGTTTTATTTTGAAGAGGGGACATAGAAGGACTGAAAAAAACCNGTCTGGGGGGGGGGTGCACGGAAAGTGTTTCCAGCCCACGGACTACTATTTTCAGCTTTTATTGTTGACCTTTTCAATAAATTAACAAGAAGCTATCATTTCATTCAAGGTACTAGAAAGATTCGACACAGACGGTCGGTTAGAGAGAGAGCTTTCAGAAGAGCATGTGCTACTCACACTTGTGAGTAAGTATAACATTGATGTAAGATATATGTATATTCTACTATTATGTATAATATGATATTAACACCATTATTTTTTTAACAATGAAAACACAGATATAAATTCATGCAAACATAACAGTAAAAACAAACTAAATATATATGTATGTCATTACTGTTTTTGCACATATGGTCAGCAGTAAATCAGCTACAGTAGTACTTTAACTGCACCAGCGGTGACATTGTTCGTGAAAAAAAAATTCACCGATAACTGTTTATTTTTGCTAGTATCGTTGCACCTAGTAAGGTCTAACACGTATATGTAACAGTATAAAGGCTTCTTTGAGATTATATCGTCTTCTATAAGGACTATATTTGCCGAAAGTTTTCACTATTGGTGCATTCAATACATTGACAGCGAAATATTAATTGGAAGCTGATATTGTTAGGATTCTTTCAGACAATGAATACGGGGCCATTTTTTATTCAAATTTCAAACCCCGAGTTATTCACTGCCAGGAACCAGTTCTTTTTTCATTTATGGTTGTTAAAAGATGCCTTCTCAAGGGTAGACACGAATTACTATACTCAAACTTTTAGGAGCTTTTTTCAAAATACTAATTATGTGTAATCTATCATTGAAGTCTATTAGAGACTGAATTACTGGTATTATACTTTTACATATGCATTTTGTATTGAATTCCACCAATGCTAGGATTTGACACTTGTAGAGATCTTTGATGAATCTGCTCCCAATAGGGAAAGGAGCTATCTATTACCGCCCTTAGGCAATTAATAGATTTGCAATGGCTATGTGGAGCCAGTTTTACCATTTCTTGTCCGATGACGGTTGTTATTTCTTGTATCAGTAGTATTTTGTAGAAAATCATTTTTGTTGTCTTAACATTGTTTTCATATTCTTATTACAACACTAACGTTTCGTTCTAGAAACCTTAAATGTAAGAACGAGGACGGATGGTTTCTGTACGGATCTGATTGGGGTTGCTGTGGTAACTATGACGGTTGTTGTACTTGGGCATCAAGTTTTTGCTACTACCATGATGCTCTTTGTAAATGCTGTGAATATGGATGGATTTTCTGCGGGCCAGACTGTAAGAAGGATGTCGAGTGTTTCGAACAGTATGAGGAAAACACAAATATGGTATTCGAAAATGAAAAACGCAAAAATAAAATACATAATTTAAACAATGCGATTCAAATAAATATGCATGAGCAAAGCAGTAGATCTCATAAGAGGACGCAAAAGAAGCATGATATTAAGACAAAACAAAATGTTGAAAAGGCTACGATATTTCACAAGTCAAAGAAAAAATACTTGAAGAAAAAGGCGTTACAACATAAAAGAAAAATTCTTAAGACATTAAATGCTATACCTGGAGAGGAATTGATAATGGCAGATCAGCCTCAGGCAGACAATATTGAAACAGGAAGTGGAGATAACTTCTAATCAGGGTTAGACGAAAACACACGAGTAAAATTTCATTGATTGCCTCTATAGTTTGTATCAATGATAGTTGTAGTACTCAGATGTAATTCAATAAAATGAAGTACTAAGTATATAGTTTTATCACAAGCAAATTTCAAAGGTGGCAAAATAGTGTTCCAGATAGGTAAGTAAGTATATAAGTAAGTAAGGAACTTTTATTTATAGTCGGGTAACATACATTTAACAATAAACATAAGCCCTGAAAGAATACATATTCACGACTTGTACATATTCATCATTACATTAAGACATATAAGCATGCACACATACATGTTTGTTAAACAATGGGAATAAAAAGCACACAATACAATTTAAAACTAAATTACATATGTACTTACTAAGCACATAAAAACGCATCACATAGAAAAAGCACTAAGAACAAGCATTCACATAGATTAAAATGACTAAATACTGAAGTTAGTGTGAATTTAGATTCTGCATATGCACATTTCGACAACTTATGTCTCTTCAGTGCAGATTAAATCTAAACGTTTGGAAGACCATAAACTCAAAGATGTATAAAACCTGATAGAGAACAAATAACCAATATGATCTAAATGTGAAGCAAAAATCTTAAACTCCTTAAGGTGATACGGGGGTTTAAAAACTGTCAGATAGAATTTTCTGATATTTTCATGACTTACGGTTTGTTATTTACGCATTCGAAAAATAAAATAAAAATTAGGGGTCACCTGGCACATAAGCATGAAATCTGTCATGAAAAAATCGGCTATTTTGGTTGAAATGCAAGGGAAAATTTGCGTATTTTAACAAAATTTTAATTTATTTAAGTTATATCATATAGAATTTTTTTTTAATTTTGCTTAATTTATAGCTAATATACTTGCCTTCAATTTGCATGAAAAATATTTGGGGGTCACCGATCTAATTTTTTAACAAATCGTGAAAAATTGATTTTTTTCCTGTTATTTCTATACAAATTATCCCCCCTTCATAGAACAGAAGGTTGCTGAAAAGGTTCATTAGTCTACATGGTTACCCAATAAAAATGGCATATTTGATCAAATTTAACTATATTAAGACATCGAAAATCATTTTGCCAACATTCCAATGGTGAACTGATTTTTTTTTGTCAGATGCGCAAGAATGGTGCGCAGTTTTAAACTACCGTATTACCTTAAATATTATACAATGATACATAGGCATCAACACAACCATTACATAAAAATAATTAAACGCGAGGAATACAATTAAACTAAAACGCTGCTTAGCTAAGCACATGCAACACATGGACACACAAAATAAATACAAAACAGAAAACCACTAAGCACGAGCAGAGGCGACATAAGCTGGAAGCAGCAAAATACAAAATAAAGATGTTCAGTACCGAAGATTTTGTCCCATGTACAGTTATTCGGTATGCCTTTATTTGTTCATTTACTGTGGAATTTGTCCCTCGTGCAGTGTGGAGTCCGTAAAAAGTTTTCCTGTGCTTGAGCTGTTTGTTGTTTCTATTTTGTCAGTTATTGTGTACTTGTTCATATGAGAATATGAATGCACTATTACAATTCAAAAATTGTTCTTTATTTTTGTTGTTGTTTTGTAAAAATTAACTATTTATCTAGCCATCTGCATATATACTGCCCACAACTACCGATTTTACGTGCCAATAACTCCATGAGTGCCGTTTATATTTTGTCAAAAGGAAGAATCGGGTGTATTTTATTCATGAGATAAAATCACGTGACGACGCCTCTTTTTTGGTGCATTACTTCCCTTTATTAAAGTTTTAACTTCGAAAGTGGTCTCAGTTTTCCGGATCATTTTCATCCTACCACCGTCTTTTTTCTAAAAGTGCTGTATTGATGTTATCTTCCGTAATGAAAAGTTTGTGTTGTGGAAATTTTAAAACATAGAAATTGTGGTAAAATCGGTCTGTAGAATGATTTTTCGTCGCTGGATAGCTTGAAATTACACATTTTCAATTTAATTTGGCCGCAAATTTTCAGAAGTAAGTTTGAAAGGGATAACTGTTTATAAATCTATGTGAGTTATATTTCACCGGACAAATTTACTACCTATTTATCTTTGATATGTATTTTTCTGTCAAAGATAGCTTACTTAACAGTTTTACAATGGCCTCTATATTTAAAATAGCATTACCCCGCTTCGAATTTCAAGCTTAGGGTTAGTGAGGACACCTGACCCCAAAAATAATTCCGAATTCAAAATTGCTATTTTTTTATATATTACTGTTGAATATATACCTTTTCTTTGGTATAAATATTGGAGCACCTTTCCAGGCGTTTTTCTGAGATAAATGGGGTCAAAGTTACCTCCCCCTGAATAATGTTCCGAATTCCCATTTACCAAACCCCCCCCCCCCCTTTGACCATATCAAACAAATTGTACATTGTTTTTGTTAAAAGAGTGTTTGGATTATAAGTCTTTCTTGGTTTAAAGGTATTTTCTAAAAATATAATTTATCCACTTCTGTCAATTATTTTTGCTTTTATTCCTAATTATGTGCATATTGAGGTTGGATTTTTTTATCACGTTTTGCCACCTGGAGGGACATAAAAAGTGAAATTCACAAAAACTTCTGAATTTAATTTTTTTTTTTACTTAAATATATACCTTTAAACGATATTTTCAAAATATAAAAAAAATCAGTATAGCAAACCAGGCTTTTAAGAGACCTACATGCGTTCAAAGTTGACAACATTGCCCTCCTCCTCTCAAAAAAATTTGCCGTCACTGAACAAAAACCGGAAGTGATGTCACCGGATGTGCTTGTAGCACAAATACCAAACTAAAATAGTCTATAGTCATATGACTGTATATGGTCTTCACTTGACTAGAACATGAAGTTGTAGGTTACACATGTCAAACCGGAAGTGGATACTTCTTGCCTACTGTTAATCATAAATACAAAAATTTCATCTACAAATTCAAATTTTGTGATATATTGTATGATAGTTCGACACGTGACCCAACAGGATTCCTATAGAGAGATAAAAGAGCGCGTATGCGGGACCGGAAGTAGTTTGTATTTCTTATTGC
>MJUU01022400.1:113957-126630 GCA_002080025.1 Modiolus philippinarum | reverse complement strand
AAATAAAGAGCATACATCTCTACCACGGGGAATTGTTTTACCAACTGTCTGATTTAGAATTGATAACAAAAATTGAGAGACCATTAGTTAAGGAATGAATTATGCTAAGAATATTGATAGGCCATGGAAAATGCTTCCAAGATGTTTAATTTTAAACAAGTGTGGATCGTATTGCAAGGCAATACAGGAGTCCCCTACCGGTGGAATAATTCAGTGATACCAGCAAAAATAGTTAAAGTTTTCCTAGCCCAAGGCCCATAACTTCGTCAAAAATCAATGGACCCAACCAATACTCAAACTTGATCTGTAACCCATAGTAGTTGATTAACAATGCAAATATCAGCTTAATATCTGAAACGGTTAAGAAAAAAAGTCTGGAAAACCTATATTTTACCAAAATTTTCTAAGTCAAAGGCCCATCACTCAGTCCAAAATCAATGGACCGGAACCAAACTCGAACTTGATCTGTAACCCATAGAGGTAGACTCACGTAGCAAATATTAGCTTCATATCTGAAACGGTTTAGAAAAAAAGTCCGGAAAACCTATATTTTGCAAAAATATTCTCTAAGTCAAAGGCCCATAACTCCATCCAAAATCAATTGACCGGAACCAAACTCAACCTTGATCTGTAACCCATAGTGGTAGACTCACGTAGCAAATATTAGCTTCATATCTGAAACGGTTTAGAAAAAAAGTCTGGAAAACCTATATTTTACCAAAATTTTCTAAGTCAAAGGCCCATAACTGCGTCCAAAATCAATTGACCGGAACCAAACTTGAACTTCATCTGTAACTCATTATGGTAGAATCACATACCAAATATTAGCTCAATATATGGAACGGTTTAGAAAAAAAATTCCGGAAAACTGATATTTTACCGAAATAGTCAAAAGTCCTAGTCGGCCATAACTCCGTCCAAACTCAGTAGACCGAACCCAAACACGAACTTCATCTGTAATTTATAATTGTTGACACACATACCATGTATTAACTGAGTATATGGAACGGTTTAGAAAAAAACTCCAGAAAACTGATATTTTACCGAAATAGTCAAAGTCCAAGCCCCATAACTCCATCCAAACTCAGTGGACCGGAACCAAACAAGAACTTCATCTGTAACTCATGATGGTAGACTCACATACCAAATATTAGGTCAATATGTGGAACGTTTTAGAAAAAAAGTCTGGAAAACTGATATTTTACCGAAATAGTCAAAGTCCAAGTCCCATAACTCCGTCCAAAGTCAGTGGACCAGAACCAAACACAAACTTCATCTGTAACTCATGATGGTAGACTCACATACCATATTTTATCTCAATATGTGGATCGGTTTAGAAAAAAAGTCCAGAAAACTGATATTTTACCGAAATAGTCAAAGTCCAAGTCCCATAACTCCGTCCAAACTCAGTGGACCAGAACCAAACACGAACTTCATCTGTAACTCATGATGGTAGACTCACATACCAAATATTAGCTCAATATGTGGAACGATTTAGAAAAAAAGTCCGGAAAACTTGAGTGTGACGGACTGACGGACTGACGAAGTGCAAACCTAAAGTCCCCTTCGGCGATGCCGGTAGGGGACTAATAAAAGCTCCGATGGAGCTGAAACTCAAAAGCCCTGAAAATCTACATGTGGAAAAATTCGTAGTCATCCAAAGAACTGATGCATTGAAAATAAGGAAATAAAATACTTTATTGGCCTTAGAAAAAATGTTAGAGAACTGATTTAATCAAGGGCGAACAGAAAGTACAATTGATCAAGAGAATACAAAATCATAGGCAATTTCGTAATCAAGTGAATATGATTGAAATGGGTGCTTTTCGTAAGGGTGTGCAGTTCCAACCATGTGCTAAATAAACAAATACATTTGCCAATTTGAGAACTGATTCAATAAACACAAACAGAAAGTACAATTTATATATTAAGTTATTCCATAATACGTGAAAATAATCGGGAGGTGTGATTTCGTATGCATGCATGTCGAATCTATTGCTATAAATAGGCTATACACAAAACACAGGTAAACAAATATTATTTTGATCTCTGACAAAGTTCTACGCCACAGTATTACTGGATTTATTCCAAGAGACAGGGACATAAATACTGTGAACATTTATGTACTGTATGTTAATATCAATTTAATCATGATATAGCAACAACGTCAATATTCAACTTACAAAAAAAAAGAATTTTGAAAGAAATTTATGCACAATATTTGATCGGAATAATGTATATGTAGCTCTTCAAATACGTTAATAGGCCTGTTGCTCACGTGTCATATCTCCGATGGTTTCAACAACTCTCCGCCTACAGCTTTTGAGTTAAAAATTTGCATGAAAGGGTTTTAGTTTTCTCTAATATTTCATGAAAATATACATTAATGAAATTGTGTTTATGATCTTCCATGAGCTAATAAGCCGTCTAATTCAATGACAAGAAAAATGGGTGTTGTGGAGCAACATATTTTATCATTGAATCAGATGATAAAAACCAAGAAATCGCAAAGTTTTTACACATACTTGAAAACTTGGCGTGACTACATCCTGAACATCATTGAATCTTCATTATAATGTCATTTGCAATTCTTGAATAATTTCATAGAATTTAAATGTCAACTTTTCCTAACTTGACTGAAGTCCTATTACTAGTGTTTTTCCACCTATTACCAAACTCTTTTATAATGACAAACATACCTCTTTATAACAAAATGGCATGGCTAATATAGTAACACCTATGATACTATTACTAAGATTGAGTATATGTGGTATATGACTTTCTGGTGACATCTCTAGTTCTATATCTGACATGTAGGCTATATCATAAATACTTCTTTATTACCAAATAATAATATTCCTGAAATAAAAAATTAATCTTCGCATTTATCTAGCAAATAATTCATATTTATCATGTTTAAAGGACAATTAAAAAAAATTGGCAAGTAATCTCACCCCTTGAATTTGAAAACCTGACTTTGAACGATCCTCATGCATGACAATAAAAAGACAGAATTAACTAACAAAATTTACAAAAACGAGAAAGACGCAGCTTCAAATCCAAATTAGCTCTTTCTAACTCACCATTGTTTGCAACTCAATACTCACTTTTTCATACTTTTTTGATACGTATACTTGCCTTTCCAATTCAATATTTGCCTTTCTTGTTTTTTTTTCTCATTTTATACTTGCATTTCTTTTTACTTAAAACTTGCTTTTTTCATCCAAAATCTTACTGGATACTATGTTTTACTTTTTAACCTTGATGTAATATGTTTGATTTTTCTAACTTGAAACTTAACATGGCCAAATAGTTCCATGTAAGAAAGAAACACGTAAATGAGTTAATTGGTCTACAAGTATGTTTAGATAGAAATTTATAATTCATTGTCAACAGGTTGATGGTCGATGGATGGTAGATCAACAGTTGAAAGGGTGACAATTTGAAACTTGATAGGTTGACATTTGAAATCATACCAGTGACGGATCCACATTTGAAATCATACCAGTGGCAGATCCAGACATTCTGCTAATTTTTCAATACAATGGGGCCCGGAACACAATTTTTAAAAAAACACCCAGATATTTTAAATAATTTCCAAACTAAGGGGGCCTGGGCCACCCCCGGATCTGCTATTGCATACTTGTCTCAAAGACCACTTATTCTTTGAAATTCTACCTATTTCTATTTAGAAGTTGTTTCAATAAGGACAAACATTTTCACATATTGGATTTCAAAAATATTTAATTCCAATTTTGGTAAATTTCCTGAAAGTCTCAAAGACCACTTCTTTTTTGGAATTCTACCTAGCAACTATCCTTTTAGAATTTGTTTTCTTTTGAACAATTATTTGGATTCCAAAAATTTCTATTCCAACTTTGGTTAACTTCCTGAAGGTCTGAAAGACCACTTATTTTTTTGGGAATTCTACCAAGCACTCATACTTTAATAAATTGTTTTAATTAGGAGAAACATTTTCACCAATTGGTTTTTCCAAAATATTGGATTCCAATACGGCATTTTCGAGATACAGATCTACTACGGGATAACATACTTATCTTAGCACTTTGTCACGTGATAATAGTGACGTTGCGGTGCTTGACGTCTTCCGCTTCCTACTTGCTGTAAATAGCAATATCTTATTCGACAAGTTCTACTTACAGAATGTTGTAAACAGTGGTTAAATTTTCATTCTATTTTATTGCGAAGCTTGAAGTTAAGAACCGCGGTAACACGACTGCACTTTCTGCAGAATAACACAAGATTTTTATGTTTGGAAGTGAACTTGAATTTCGTCTCATTTGCGTCGATTTTACAGGAACAAATGTCTTTAAAAATGTTCAAATAAAAATCCTGTCATTTGAAACAAATACTCATCTTCACAGGGAAAGTAAAATTCCCTTAATTTACAAACTAGATAGCATTTCTTAGATGAATTTTCAAAGTGTGTGTTGGAGATGCAATAAATCTGAAATGTATGTGAACCTGAAAATGCCGGGAACATCATAAAAGATGTTACGTCATTCCGGGAATGAAAGGATCTCGAAAACGACATATTTTGGTAAACTTTCTGAAAGTCTCAAAGACCTTTTATTTTTGGGAATTCTTCCTAGCAACCATATCCTTGTATTCTTTTTTAGTAAAAATAGTGATTATCCATGATTTGAATTCCAAATTCAGTGTTCTCCCCAGGCCCTTTTAGCATTGGGGTACCCCTACGCTATAATTCTCTACCCTGACGCTTTCCTCATTGCCCCTACGCTAAAATGGGGTAATCATATCACAAACATCACGAAAAAAGCAAATTCAACCATCGGATTCCTTAGACGGAATTTGCAACACTGCCCACAAGAATGCAGGAAAAACGCCTATATTACACTTGTAAGATCAATAGTGGAATACGGAGCAACGATATGGGACCCCTACCAGAAAAATGACATCGAAAAATTAGAAAGAATTCAGAGAAGAGGAGCACGCTTTATAACAAGAGACTATAAAACAAGAGAAGAAGGATGCATATCTAGAATGTTGAACAACCTAGAACTAAATATACTCGAAGAAAGGAGGAAATACCAACGCCTCATATGTTTTTACAAGGTGGCAGAGGGGCAGATACCAGCAATGCCCCCCTCTGACTTTATAGTGAAAAACATAGAAAAAAGACAAATAAAAGCGAAGAATTTTGACAACAACAAACATAGTGACAAGACAATCTAGGATAAACAGCAAAAGTGTGAAAGTCCCCGAAACAAAGTCAGAGCAATACAAACATTCATTCTTAGTACGAACAGCAATTGACTGGAACAACTTAGAAGACCACATAGTGAGATCCAATACTATCGAGGATTTCAAAGCAGCTATACATAGCTGCTCGCGCGATTAAACCTGCGCTCTCTCATTCCGTTGTATCAAAGCCCAGCAGGGATACTACAACGTACAAATACAGATACAGATCCCTCTCACTCTCAGCTCAATTCTCAGGCGTACAGTTTGGAATGAAACCTGTGCTTTGGACATGTACTGTATATACGTTTTTTACTGTAATGTCATCATTTCAAAGAGTGTGTATTGGCTTTAATGTTAAACCTTTATTGTTTTACCTTCCTCCTAAATACTAAGATATAATAATAAACCAAAATGTCAAGTACGCATGAGGATTTGGGATTTGTTTGTGTTGTCTGCTCAGGATAAACGTGTTAAAATCAAGATCATTAAAACGCTTCCTTCAAGGCTATTCTCCATCACTTAAAACGCCGTCTGACACAGATTAATAAAAATAAAATTAGAATCAAGACGTTCAAACCCGGACTGTCAGGAAACCGGGAAATTTTAAAGGAGCCTTTTCCCTGATGTAGATGCCTTGATGGGGTACATCTTGGATGCATCAAAGCTATCAAATATTTAGGGGTCCTGTTTACTTGTTCTGGCTCTTTCACTGGTGCACAACAAGACTCGTACAATAAGGCAAACATTATGCAGGCCTGTCAAGTCTCACGCATGAGGCGTGAGACTCACGCAAATTTTATTTAGATTTTCGACAAATCCTTTGATCTTTTAATTTTTTCCTTTGATCTTTGAAATTTTTCACAAATCTCACGCAAAGCTATTTTCAAAACTTGACAGGTCTGTTTATGAAAACAGGGATGTAGATAACAACGGGGATTTGAAACGAAGTTCGAGATCAAAGGAGACTACCCGTAGCGCGATAAAGCATTTCTTCTGTAAATGATGGTTTACAGTGGGAGATGACCCATGTGAGATCGACGCACGCGACCTCATCTCACACCGGTAAATGATCAACCAGACGTGTTGATTTTTGTGATACAACAATCGTAACCATGACTTAACGTCATAAAACACCTGACGTCACAATGTAAAGAATACTCAAATGGCGACAACGTTGTTCAAACAGTAAAGGTTACCAGACGTTTCTTTTCGCTTTTTACGGAAGAAATAGGATCTTGCATAAGATCAAAATTAAAGATCGGGATATCTTTCACTCGTGTAAGAAATTCTACGTCTTTTCCTCTCGTTTCGCTACGCTCCACTCAAGAAAAGACGAAATTTCTTACACTTGTGAAAAATATCCCAATCTTTAATCTGACCTTATGCAAGATCCTTTTAGTCTGTCTCGGGTAGAAATCGATACTAAACGCCGGAGACATGATCAGTCAAGTACCTAACCTGTATGAGTTATAACAGAACAATAACATGCATGTGTTATTACAGATGTTGTTTTGAGTTATCTGCTCTTTATTCCTAATTCTGTAATAACATATGTATGTAGCAACCTAAAACATATTACCTTTTTTTGGTCAATTGGGAATTGCTTAGACTTTTGCAAAGAAACTAATTATTTAGCCTGGATAAATCAGTTTTCAATTAAGTTAAAACATTTTTGATGAACCATGGTTAATCAATGAGAACAGGCTCTAAAATGATATTACTTTAGTTGTAATAACAATGCTTAGTTATTACAGGCATATGACTTAAATATTTATTAGTTTATTAGACACTTGGGAATACGTCGTTTTCGAGATCCCTTCATTCCCGGAATGACGTAACATCTTTTATGACGTTCCTGTCGTTTTCAGGTTCACTCACATTTCCGGTTTAATGCATTTCCAACACACACAACGTCAATGCGTCTCAGAAAGCCTACCTAATTTGTTACAAAAGGGAATTTTACTTTCCCCGTGAAGATGAGTATTTGTTCTGAATGACGGGATTTTTATTTGCACTTTTTCAAAAGATTTTTTCCCCAGTTCAATCGACGCAAATGCCACGAAATTGAAGTTCCCTTCCAAACATAAAAATCTTGTGTTATCCTGCAGACAGTGCAGTCTTGTTACTGCGGTTCTTAAATTCAAGCTTCATAATAAAAAAGAATGAAAAAAATACGACTTTTTACAACATTATATAAGTGGAACTTGTCCAATAAGATATTGTTATTTACAACAAGTACGAAGCGGAAGACGTCAAGCACCGCAACGTCACTATTATCACGTGACAAAGTGCTAAAATAAGTATGTTGTCCCGTAGTAGATCTTTATCTCGAAAACGACGTATTACTAAGAAACTTGCGCAGAACCTATTGATATGCTTTGATTTTCATACATTACTATAAATAAAAATGTAATTTGATTAGGCATTATTCTGGTCTGAGGAAAACACTTTTAAGTGATGCAGAGTAGCTGTAATAACACCCTTCTAGTATTATTACAGACATACTTTTCCTGTAATAACATATGTATATTTTGCAATACATTTGTATTGGCAAACTATGAAAAGTCCTATGATTTTAACTCCTAGCATGCTGATAGACAATAATGGTAATAATAAAAAGGTATACATTTATAACAAAACTATGACTGCATAATGCCTATTTGAAGCATGTAACATACATATGTTATCAATTTTTTCCCTTAGTAATAACAAATGCATGTTATTTTTCTGTAATAACTCATACAGGTTAGGTACTTGACTGATGGTGGATAAGTACTTCCGGTTAGAAACCACCAATTCATTTCTTTAACATTTTCAACTGAAATTCCCCATATTCAAATCTGTCTGGACAATTTATCTTATTATAATATAATGATTTTTTTTCTTTCGGTTTCTTGACATATTCATTGCTTTCAAAACACTTTGTTTACCATTCGGCCAACCTCTGCTGATTCCGGTACCCTACATCAAAAAGTAAGATGGACCCAACCAATACACAGACGTTAGTTGGAGGTACGGAATCGGCCGAGTTAAGATGAGTGTTTGTTTACAATCTGAACATTTGACTTACAGTGCAATGTAAAATAAAATCGATAGCAGAGAGGACCCAAATATTCGCATTACGATAACAGTTATTTATTATCTTATGACACTACAGGGAGTGATTATCACATCGCCCGAGACAGAGATGCATGATAGATTTGTTTTTGAAGAATGCCGCGTTTCTATTCCCTCCTAGTTATACAGTTCCTGATGAAAACTTTAAAAGTGCATGACTTTCTCTCACTCCAACCATCAATTAAAACTTCATGTCATGTCTTTGACCGAAACCAATTTTGTTATGGTGCATCTTTTTACCACAGAAAACCACAGAACACCATAAATTAGTGTTAATAACTATTTTACGAAAGGATATGGAGTAAATGAACATGAGACCATAACACATATGTTAACTCTAACTGCAATAATTTTAATGAGCTGTATGGCCATTTCAGAAATTTATTCCTCATCAGCAGCACTAGAACCCAAACAAAGGAAATCCATAATGTCAAAAAACATCCTAGATAGACTAAATTGGAGATCACTGGAAAATAGAAGAAAAGATTCCAGGCTAACAATGCTGTACAAGATTGACAGAGAGCTTGTTGCCATAAATAAAGACAAAAGACTACTGCCACTACAACGCAAATCAAGAACAACACATAACAGGGCATTCCAGATAGAATCAGCTAGAAACTATGCTAGGAAAATGTCATTCTTTCCAAGGAAAGTATGTGACTGGATTGCACTACCGTACCCGACATTATGGTAGTGGACACGCCAGAGGCCTTTAAAGCCAGGATCGTGTCCCTTTGAGCCAACAGTATCACTTGTACATAGTTTTAAATTTATTAACTTAACGTTTAATTATCATTACTATTTATCTTTGGATCTGGGTATGCGCACAAAGTAAACATTGCATAATCTTCAAAATGATGAAGGAGGCAATTATATGGCAGAAGCAGAAATTTACCACAGAACACTCAAGATTAACGATTCATAATGGGAGAATAAAATAAAAATCACCATAGATTTTATTCTTTAAAGCATTAAAATCAAATTAAACAAGATGTGGTCTAAATTAACCACGTGAAGTCCAGATTGAGAATTAAGCTGAACTAAATAAATAACACAAGAATACAACTGACAGTATATATTTTTCTGGTCTTTTTTTAGTCATATTTATAAATATACTTATGTTATATTGATAGGGCTAATGAAAATGTATTTGCATTTGATTGTACAAACAATTGATATGTATTGCATGGTGTGAAAAATAAAGATTTCATAGGTAAAGTCGTTATCCCTTCACACCTCATTACATAACAGAAGGTGTCATTAAATTAACCGTTATTCAAAAGGAATTTTTTTTTAAATTAAGGGAATATCTAATTTAAAGTTCGGTGTTTATTTCATTTTGTGCAGATAAATGTTTCTCTGATAATACTGAAGATGAAACACATTTCCTGATTGAAAAGAGAAGGGAAACGGGGAATGTGTTCTTTTCACAATTATAAGAGACAATCTCTTTTAAATAAGGGAATGACTATTTAACTTGAAGGGGGCTATGGTTTTTTTTCTAAAAAAAAAAATATTTTGGAGCTGATTTTATGTAAAAAAAAACTTTCTGAAGGAGGCTTTCTGCCCCCAAAAATAACACCTCAAAATAATGTTAATTTTGAAAAAAAAATATTTTGTTGATACACATGAAAAAAAATTTTCTGTCCAGAAAAAAAAAACATTACACCCCTTTAGATTAAATGGTCGGTCCCTAACATTTACCAAATTCTAAATATCTGTCTAGCCAAGATAAACTTATATGTTTAATGACCATGGAAAATAACACCATTATAGAAATGCGCTGCCTTCCAGTTTAATAGGCAATACATAAATATTGTGTATGCTGTGAACTTGTGCTTTACAAATGATATTTGACATGTTTTATATTTGATATTATATATGTATATATTGATTATTTATAAATCATATATGTTGATTTTCTGCCCCTTGAGGGCCCTTAATTGGAAATAAAATCTGTAATATGTAAGGCAACGGGACCATGTGAAGTAATCGACAAAGCATACCTTGTTATTTCATTATTTGTTTTGGAGGTGTTTAGAGCTAAAAAAACCCAAAAAAAACAAACACACAAAAAACTATCACCGTACACATGTTTTAGGGAACACTAGTGAACTAATTTTAGAACGATATATATTGCTCTTCCTGTTGTTTTCATTTGGTTTTGAGCACATATATCGTTCAAAAATTAGTTCACTAGCTCCTGTGGTTAGGGTGCAACCATTATTTTATTGGGGAGGGGGTACAATATAATATCCCTCTAGGGATTCCTGCCTCCGAGTTGATATTGCCTGCCTCCTCGAAGGCACTTGATATAAAAACATCACTGGCTTCGAATACCTAAAGGGATTTGGGAAGGGGGCTAGATATTTTTTTAGAATCTGGGTCCGTTTGTTTGCCCACATTCCTGTTCTCCCTATTTACTATTACCTAAAAATCAATCTGTCATGGCCTAGGGAGATTTACCTTGAAAAAGTATTACCTTATAAAAGGACAAATCTACTTCCCAAATTTGATATAAGAAAAACATAGCAACAAATTTGCATTCCCTTTCTAGAATAAGAATATTTTATTTTCCAATTTACTTTATATTATATCATGAAGCAATATTTATTATTTTAATGATTTAATTTCATAAGTCATAAAGCTTTATTGTGGTCTCAATGGGGTTTAAGCGGGATTGGCCTTTCAAAGTGAACGGGAAACGGGGTTGTCACAAAAAAAGTGCCCATGAAAAATGTGAAACTAGGTGTTAGGCGTGAAGCGGCAAATGTAACATTAAATAGTGTCTGCCATGAAATACTGTCTGCTTTACAAATATTACCTATGATAAAGGCTGAGGACAGAATAAAACGCATGATGATCATGAAATATTGTCTTCTTGGATTTTCCAGTGAGATATATAACAGGAAGGACATTTTTTCACAGGACACTATTTGGCTCACACAAATGCTGAAAAAAATCCCTGTGAACGAGGAAAATGGAGATTGATAAGAGTTTTGTAAAATACAATATAATTTCTGCTAGTGAAACGGGAAAATTGAAAAATATTGTTGGGATTTTGGAAAAGGGTCCCCCCATAGAGACCCCCTTTATTTTAAGTCTGTGCAGACATATAATGCAAGCTTAAGCTCTTGAGAGTTTTTTAAACCAACATAAAACACAAATTTATACAGGAAAACAATACACACATTGACATCATTATGCATACAATTTATAAAAATTATAGCATACAAAAAGATCAAAAAGTGCAAGGGAGATTTAGATCATATATTAAAAAATACAACATAAATCAAATGAAATGATAAGTAAGCAAAAGCAAATGAAGGTAAAATAATAAAATGAAAATTTGCTTAAACTAAACATAGAAGCAAACAGTTTAACAATTGAATTTGCAGGCAAAACAGTGGCATGAACTTCCAGACCAAGAACTAATCAAATTTTTAAAATGATTTTAGAAATCTCTTTACAAAATTTGTCTGCCAGTTCATTCCATAGTTTTGCCCCTCTGTACCAAAAGACTGTAGACCATATTTCTGAAATTATGATTTGTCGGATATCTGCCATGTTTTCATACCTACAAATGTAGGATTGAATTTTTATTTGAATTAAATCTTATAAACATACTGGACAATCATAAAGTACCTTCTTTTTTTCAGTAAAGATATAAACTATTTTTATGCCCCCGCTGTTAGGCGATGGGGGCATTAAGTTTTACCCTTGTCTGTCTCTCCGTACCTCCATCTGTTCGTCTGTACGTATCTCTGAAATTTTCGTCAAAGATTTCTCTGCTTGTGTATGCAGGAATGATTTGATATTTGGTCTGAAGATTTGGTATGATGAGTTGTACCGTGTCTCCCCTTTTCAAGTCCCTCACTCATCTACTTCCTGTTTGCCAGTATATCTGTATGGCGGGGGCATCCGTGTCCCATGGACAAATTTTTTTTTTTAATTAGTTCCTATTTTCATTAACAGATCAAGATAAAACCTCCCTAGGCCATGACAGATTGATATACTGTAGTATTGAAGAACATTTCAAAAGGACAATTATTGTTTAGAAAAGTTGACAATAGCAAGTCTTCTTTTACAATATATGTTGGTCTGGAGTTTTAGGTCTTGGTCAATTTTAGCACACTTATAGCTAACTCAAATTGCCAAACTGGCTTACAATAGGAACTACAGTGCACATAGGGTGTTTCAATTACAAAACACTTACATAGAAAGATATTGATAGAATCATAAATGTCAGTGAAAACACCAGCAATTCCCTGGTGTATTCCCTCTTATCAGACCATGATAGCGTTATTTTTAATTTAAACACTTTGTGCAT
>MJUU01022400.1:84466-95028 GCA_002080025.1 Modiolus philippinarum | reverse complement strand
AGATACTGGGAAACTTAACATGATCACTGGACCTTGAAATTGAGGTCACAGACAAAAACCATATAGCAGACTGTCATGTACTACCCAAGACTAACCTATATACCAAATATCATTGACCTACCACTTACAGTTACTGAGAAAAATATCCTAATCACTAAAGCTTAACATGCTCACTAGACCATTAAATTGAGGTCAAGGACAAAAGCCATATGACAGACTGTCATGTACTATCTAAGATCAACCTACATACCAAATATCATTGACCTACCACTTATAGTTACTGAGAAACTAAACTAAGCACAAAACTTAACAAGTTCACTGGACCTTGAAATTGAGGTCACAGACAAAAACCATATAGCAGACTGTCATGTACTACCCAAGACCAACCTATATACCAAATATCATTGACCTACCACTTACAATTACTGAGAAAATGACCGAATCACAAAAACTTAAGGGGATACGATACAGTACCAAGGGCAGATAATAACAACGCCTGGATCTGGAATGTTGTTTTCGCGACGTCACAGATTAGGGTGCAACATCATAAATCACCGGACTTTGCGAATTGCGGACAGGTTACTGTCTGTGAAAGCATGTTTAATAATTCTATAATAAAATCAATGCGCTTATATTAATTGCATATAACAAAATAGGGAACGTGGCAGCTCAAGACTGACATGTTTCTAAAATTGAAACCTGATAGCGAAAATCTTACGGCATCGTTTACAATAGAATCAATTTTTCAGGGCAATTTCACGGTAATTTTCAGGGGATGCCTAGAAAATTCAATTAAAAATCCCGTGAAAAAGGCTTTTTTATTTCACAATATTTTCACGGGTTAAATATAAAATGCTTTATTTATTTAAAGCATATTTTATTATCAAATGCACGACAATGACAATGTATTATCAATAAATAATAGGCGAGGGTATGATATTGAAGAGGCATAATCACGATACACATGCATGATAATTATTTAACTTTAAATGAGGGTCGGTATGTTTTTTTCGGGACAACAGGGAAGGCCATTTATTTCATAGAGAATTCGGGAAAAACACTTATCAGGTACGGGATTCGGTCAATTTAATTTTTTCGGGATGACTGAGGGAATCGTACATTTTCTTTCTCGGGAAATCGGGATCAAAACCCTCCTACCCAACCCCTTAAATTAAACCAACACAACATACAATGAATTCTGATTTTATTTTTTTTTCATTAAAGGTCGAATAGTGAAACCAGGGAATCGGTCACTGTATATTGTATATACTTGAACAGTGGCAGAAGTGAAATAATCGCAAAGTCACTAGAAGGGTCTAGTAGGTATTCGACTGATCTTTGTGCATGTCTTTAGACGCAAGTGATCACAGGATCAATACTCTGATCTGTTTGATGTCTTTTATTTCCTGTTTAATCGAATAAAATTCTGTTCTATTTTTCGCAACACTTACATATGCGAGAAAACATAACTTTACGACGTTTTTCCGAGCAAAGTATAATGTAACGTCATTTCGCGCCAAAACCGGGAATGTTCATTTGTAGTGATAAAAAATTACAGTTTTCTCTCTGTAGCTTTAAAATAAGCATATGGACCCCTATTTTTCAAAGCGAATTTTAGAAGAGTGATGTTTCACGGAGATCTGTGGGAATTATGAAAAAAAAATCAGTTGACAATTTATTCTATGTGAAATTTTACTTACGAGAAATGAAAGTTTATTCTATAAATATGAACATAAATGTCAATTTCGAACCACAAATGTTGAAATTTTGTTTTAAAATGTATATTTGCCTTCTTTAGAAATATCTCAGGAAACTGTAGCAAAAAAACCGGAAGCAATTAGCTTAATTCGTTCAAAAGTTATGACATTTTACATATAGTTGTAAAAATACAATTTTTAAGCAATAATTTGGAAAATTGGCAATTTTGAATCGCAATTATCTCGAAAACAAATTCATGAAGGTATATTTTTCTTTGCAGATTTGGAAAGAGCATATTCAAATTGACTTCATTTCAAAATTTCACGAAAAAATCAGTTCAGGATCTTTACTGTATCGTATCCCCTTAACATGCTCACTAGACAGTGAAATTGAGGTCAAGGACACTGTCATGTACTCCCTAAGACCAACCTATATAGCAAATATCATTGACCTACCACTTATAGTTAGTGAGAAACTAAACTTAACATGTTCATTGGAGCGTGAAATTGAAGTCACAGACAAAAACCATACAGCAGACTGTCATGTACTACTCAAGACCAACTTATATACCAAAAGTCATTGACCTACCATATATAGTTACTGAGAAAATGACCTAATCACAAAAACTTAACATGCTCACTAGACCATGAAATTGAGGTCAAGGACAAAAGCCATATGACAGACTGCCATGTACTCCCTAAGACCAACCTATATAGCAAATATCATTGACCTACCACTTATAGTTAGTGAGAAACTAAACTTAACATGTTCATTTAAGCGTGAAATTGAGGTCACAGACAAAAACCATACAGCAGACTGTCATGTACTACTCAAGACCAACCTATATACCAAAAATCATTGACCTACCATTTATAGTTACTGAGAAAATGACCTAATCACAAAAACTTAACATGCTCACTAGACCATGAAATTGAGGTCAAGGACAAAAGCCATATGACAGACTGTCATGTACTCCCTAAGACCAACCTATATAGCAAATATCATTGACCTACCACTTATAGTTACTGAGAAACTAAACTAAGCACAAAAACTTAACATGTTCATTAGAGCGTGAAATTGAGGTCTAAGACAAAAACCATATAGCAGACTGTCACGTACTACTCAAGACCAACCTTTTTACCAAAAATCATTGACCTACCATTTATAGATACTGAGAAAATGACCTAATCACAAAAACTTAACATGAAAGTTTACGCCAGCGTCACCGTCATACTTTGTACGCATATGTCTCGCTTTAAGTGCCTTTTGTCGTGGGCGAGACAAAAACTAATTTCTACATCTCCCTTGAGTAATATCTGATTTCCATTAAATCAAGAACAAGAATTTCAGTTCATGCTTTTTAGCGCATTTATGATGAAAATGTTGTAAAGAGATAAGGAACAAATTTTAAAATACTTCTGAACTTTCTATATATTTTATAACTATTTTGTTATCTACCTAACTGTACAAACGTTGGACAGTATCTCAGATTTTGACCTGGTATTTTGTATATAGTTACAACTACATAGATGAGGTTCAGTTTCATTCCAGTTAGTTTACTTCTGGCACTGATATGGCCCTTGAACTTTTTGATACTTTGGATACTTTATTTTTTCAGTTGTACAAACTTTTTTCTGTGTCTTGTGAACTCTTGACTTTTTTTATTATTTATATACATGTAGAACTTAGATGGCTGGAACTGCAATAACTCAAACACCATGGATGCCTCAAACCCTTTCTGTGGTTCCTTTTTTCAAGTTTAAACATAGTTGGACCTCCATATCTCGAACACCCCTTTGACTCGAACTGGTTCAATGGGTCCTTTGGGTGTTCGAGCCATCCAAGTTCGACTGTAGCTATAATAAGATGAGGGTCAGTTTACTTTCAAATTTCATTCTGATTCATTGACTTTTGCTGAGTAATGGCCCTTGAACTTGTTTATATTCTTTTTTATTTTTCAGTTGTCTGAACACTTTGATCTGTGTCATTTGGTGTTTTGTATATCTGTGAATTACAATGATTTGTATCTACTACATGGTTATATCCCCGCTCCAAAGGCAAGGGGGTTATACTGTTTACCCTTGTCCATCTGTCTGTCCATTCGCTTGTCTGTCTTGCTGTCCGTCCGTCCCTCTGAAACATCTGTCATCAAGGATTTCTTAGCTTGTGTATGTAGTGATTTGATATTTGGTCTGAAGCTTTGGTATGGTGAGTTGTACCTTGTCTCCCTTTTCAAGTCCATCACTAATCTACTTCCTTTTTGACGAAAACTTAGATTTTTCCCATTAATATAGCCATATATTGAAAATTTTTGTCAATGACTTCTCAGCTTGTGTATGTAGTAATGATTTGATATTTGGTCTGATGTTTTGGTATGGCGAGTTCTTCCTTGTCTCCCTTTTCAAGTATGTCACTCATCTACTTCCTGTTTGACGAAAACTTTGATTTTTCCCACTATAGCCATATATTGAAAATTTTCGTCAAGGATTTCTCAGCTTTTGTATGTAGCAATGATTTGATATTATACCCCACTCTGTAGAGAGTGGGATATGCTGCATTCACCTTGTCCGTCCGTTTGTCCGCAAATTATTTCTGTCACAGTTTTCTAAAGCTTCTTATACCTCCACTCTATAGAGGTTGGGGTATACTGCATTCACCTTGTCCATCCGTTCGTCCGCAAATTATTTCTGTCACAGTTTTCTCAGCTTCTGCTCAAGGAATATATTTCAAATTTGGTGTGCAGCCACTATATGGTTAGTTGTAAGGAACGTCGTATTTTGAGTCCTGTCAGATGGGTACTTCTTGTTTAACGGAATGGACTTAATTAAGAAATATAGTGAAACATGAATTACTTGTCGCATTTTTCTCAGCTTCTGTTAGAGGGATTGATTTGAAAATTGGTATGCAGCCTCTATATAATTAGTTGATAGGAACATCCTATTTAGAGTTGTGTCAGATATGTACTTCCTGTTTGAAAAAATATGGACTTTGTACGAAATGTAGTGAAACGTGAATTTTGTGTACGAAATGCAGTGAAACATGAATTTTTAGTCACATTTTTCTCAGCTTCTACAGGAAGGATTGATTTCAAAAATGGGATACAGCATGTATATGATTAGTTGTAAGGAACGTCCTATTTTGAGTCTTGTCGGATGTATACTTCCTGTGTGACAAAATACGGACTGGACTAAATGTGGGGAAACATAGATTTTTCGTCGCATATTTCTCAGCTTCTACATGAGGGATTGTCTTAAAAATTAGTATGCAGGCTGTATATGATTAGTTGTATTGAACATCCTATTTTAAGTCCTGTCAGATATGTACTTCCTGTTTGACGAAATATTGACTTTGTACAAAATGTAGTGAAACATGAATTTTTCGTCACATTTTTCCCAGCTTCTGCAGGAAGGATTTGACTTCAAAATTGGTCTACAGCCTCTATATGATAAGTTGCAAGGAACGTCCAATTTTGAGTCTTGTCTGATGTGTACTTCCTGTTTGACATAATATAGACTTTGTACGAAACATGGTGAAACATGAATTTTTCATCACATTTTTATCAGCTTCTACATGAGAGATTGTCTTCAAAATTGGTATGCAGCCTCAATATAATTAGTTTTAAGGAACATCTTATTTTGAGTCCTGTCTGATGTGTACTTCCTATTTGATGAAATATGGACTTTGTACGAAATGTAGTAAAACATTAATTTTTCTTCACGCATTTTTCTCAACTTCTGCAAGAGGGATTAATATCAACCACTGTATGCAATTTCAGAAATGTGGGTTAGTACATTCTGTTTATTTCTTGATGGTTATATCATATTCTCCATACTTGTATTGTGTCTGTAGTTGTACTCTGTCCACACCTGTATTGTGTCCACACACACTGGAATTTGCACTTACTATTATTGATTCAGGGTTCAACAAGTGAGGGTATAATTAGTTGCCAGTTTTCGTTGAAGGATTTCTCAGCTTGTGTATGAAGTAATGATTTGATATTTGTACTGAAGCTTAAGTATGGTAAGATGTACTGTGTCTACCCTTTTCAAGTGCTTAACTCATCTACTTCCTGTTTGAGGATAATTTGGTATGACGATTTGGAGAGTGTCTACTTTTTTCAAGTCCCCAACTCATTTACTTCCTGTTTGTACCATAACTTTGATATTTTCCCATTATTTCTTAAGAATTTATGATTATGTCTGCATACTTGTTTTGAATCCACACTTTAAATGTGTCCATACCTGTATTGTATCCCAACACACTTAAATTTGCACTTTCCATATTGATTCAGTGTTCAATAAGCAGGGGTATAACTGGCTGCCATTTGGCGACTGCTCTTGTTTTTTCTTCCTCCACTTATGTTTTAAGTTCCATCTGTATGTCAGTCAATTCATCAGTTTGTACATCTGGCTCATTAAATATTGACTTATATCTTGTTTACACTCAAATCTGGCAGTGCTACAGTTTCAGTTTGGATTTCTTTCTGGTCAAATTACTTTTGGGATGAGTTATGGGACTTTATTTTGTACTTTAATGGCCAATTTGTTGCTGCTGGTAAGGGAAAATGTATGTTGATCTGCAGGAGACTCAAAATTCTTGTTTATAGTATAATGAACTTACTTGAGTATAAAATACAACTACAGTCAATCTTTAATGACTCACCCGAGAGACTGATAAAAACAGTTTGAGCTAGAGGGATGTTTGAGCTATAAAGGTCACTGATATAAATAGTTTGAGCTATAAAGGTCACTGATAAAAACAGTTTGAGCTACAGGGATGTTTGAGCTATAAAGGTCACTGATAAAAACAGTTTGAGCTACAGGGATGTTTGAGCTATAAAGGTCACTGATAAAAACAGTTTGAGCTATAAAGGTCAAACAATGTTCTAACTTGAACAAAGGGACAAAAAAGGGTTTGAGACATCCATATGAAAAAGAAAGGCAATGGGGTAAAAGCCAAGGAGACAACATCCCATATCCAGGTTAAAACGACCAAAAACAAAACATCTAGGGGTCACCGTACGGTCTTAAACACAGTGAGAAACCTCACACCATATAGCAAGCCCTAAATGTTCAAGTTATTTCTGTTTGAGCCAAAAGTTTTAATAATGCATTTGTATTTTTCATGCAAAGCAATGTGACAGTGAAACTCCAATAATAGCATATGGCTTGGGGTAGATTGTGCAGTTTCTTCTGTGTAATCATTTTTTAGGTTGTAAAAAAAAATAGTGTGGATGCAGGATTCAGAGAAGTTTGTGTAAATTTGTTTTTCAGTAATTTATGATGGTGATATAACAGATGCCTTGTTTAGAACGGTTTATGGACTAATGGTGAACACTCATATTGATACATGGTACATCTCATTGGAGAAAAGGTAGATATTTTTATGATTATAAATGATTTACTATATCAGTGTATTTTAATGTACAGGAGAAGTTTAACTCTGAAAGAAATTCTAATTATTTTTTAATTTATTTATATCAAACACCTATTCCATGATAATTATTTTTTGACAGGTTTTGAGTGATGCATTTGACTAATTACTGCTTTGAGAATGGTCACTCCTCAGATTTTTGAAACTGTCTCTGACTTTCGGAATGCTCTTATTTTATCCATCATGATGCATTAGAAAATTTTGCACACTGACCCCCACTTTTCTTTTCAAAATATGATTGTATTCATCTTCAATAGACTTTTTGACAAAATTTGATGAAATTCTTGATATTCCTTCATTGCATTTCAAAGGTTGATTGCCTTAATGCAAAGTTAATGAAAAGTCTAGAGATGTTCGGTTCCCACCTAAAGTTATAAATGAGTGTGACTGGATGCATTAAAAGGGTAAAAGTCTCCTACAGTCATGACAGTGCATGCATCATCCATTATGTGACAAATGATATGTCCAAAATAAAAATCCTAGCTTTGACTTAAGGGAATAGGAGTGTCAGAAAATTTGTAATTAGACTGAAAAATCTTGCCGTTTTGTAGAACTGTTGCCGAATGGCAACCAGTTATGCCCCCAATCATCGAACCCTGAATCAATATGGCAAGTGCATATTTAAGTAGGTGTTGACACAATACAGGTGTTGACACAGTACAAGCCCTTACCAAAAATATTGGCTTCCTGTGAACATTTGCTTGCTGCAGACCTGCAGCAGACCTGCTGCAAGCTTGCTGCAATTTAGCTGCACGAAAGCTGAATGTTTGCAGCAGACCTGCTGCGAACATTTTACCATGCAAATGAGGTTTGCTGCAGGTCTGCTGCAAACATTCAGCTTTCCAAATATGGAATGTTTGCTGCAGACCTGCTGCAAACGTTTCTGCAAACAAGCTGCGAACATTGCTGCAAACTTCCTGCAAACGTTACTGCAAACTTCCTGCAAACATTAGCTGCAAACTTCCTGCAAACATTGACCTAAATTCCTTTGTTACTGACAGAATGTTTGCAGAAAACTGAAATATACACATACATTTGTGTATATTATATGAGCACTTTAAATTCAGTATGTAAAAACTTGAAAAGTTACATATTATTGAATTATATGAAACACTGGCAATGTGAGCTTAATCTTTACATAATTATATTCATTTTCAAACACTTGTTGTTGATAATATGCATAAATATATATTTCACATTTGATTTACAGAGAAAATTTCTTGAAAATAATTGAATTAATTTGAATCCTGTCACTGATAAAACATTTAAGGTGGTAGACCTAGGTTAAGGGAGATAACTCTTGAAATCAGCAAGGTGTTTGAAACAGTCAGTTTCATTGACGCCTTTTAAGCATTTATGTGAAAAAGAACCAAAATCATCTGTGTTACATGGAAGCTTACAATATATTTATGAAAATGATTAAAACAAACATACAAACGATTTTAAGAGTTATTTCCCTTAACCTAGGTCTACTACCTTAATCTCCATTGGAGGCAGTAACAAATATATGATACATTATATTTAGTTGTGCATTCTCAAATAAAGCACTCTCTATCTGAGCACATCAAATATTATGTGAATTAACTATTTTTTATTATATGAAATAAATACATGCTAGTAAATATACTTACCCACTTCATGATAAAAAAAAATCCTAAGTTTGAAAGAAAAAAACTTGTCCTTTCTACGAAGTGAAATGACACATTCCCTTATAAAACACTCCTAACCTCTTGCTTGTACACATTCAAAAGTAAATGTAATGTTCATTTTATTGGCTAATTTATTTACAGCTGTTAATTACTTCCTGTGAAATGTTCCTGCAAACTTTCTGCAAACATCATATGTTAAATAAAGTTTGCTGCGAACATTCTGCAAACAGATGATGATTAAAAAGTTTCCTGCAAACATTCTGCAAACATAAATTGAAAAACAAAGTTTCCTGTGAGTTTGCTGCAAGCTTGCAGCAAAAAGCTGCGATGTTCGCAGCATGTTTGCAGCTAACGGCGAATACCTGCAAACAAGAAAGTTCTCTTCCTGCGAACAATTTTGTCTGCAGCAGACTTGCTGCAGATCTGCTGCAAGTCTGCAGCAAACAAACCTGTTCTGTAAGGGAGTATGGACACAATGATATGCCTCCCTTTTTTCCAAAATATATGAAAGGGAAGTTCTGACCCCAAATTCATTTCTATGGGTGCTAGACATTCTTCTTGTAAAGTTATCAAATTTGAGGCACTTTGAATTTTCCCGCCTTTTTTCAGTTTCCATGGCAACTGCTGCCATTTTGAATATGTGTGTGCACATCTACTTATTGTAAGTTAAATTCCTTTGAAGTAGTTGGAATTTGTTTGCAAACTTTCTAAAAAACATGAATAGTTGTGTTTTTCATTCGTACGGAGGACGGACGAACGAACGAACGGACTGAGGGACGGGTGGATGGACAAGGGTAAAACAATATGCCCCCAACTTTTCGTCACGAGGGCATAAAAAACAACATGCAAAAAATTAATGTAAGAATTTTTGCAGAAAATGCATAAAATCAAAGTAAGAATTTTTGCGGGAAATTTCTCTCTAGAGTTTGCCTTTATTTACCACTAGCTGTTTATATGCCTGAAGATATATGAAATTTTGTACATTGTATATTTTATGCATTTTAAAGCGACCTATGACCACGAAAATAATATCCATGTACAAAAACATTTAACCTTGTTTAAATGGATAAATCCCAAGAATATCAAATGTTTCTGAAAACTGAAGCTCATATTCCCTTAAAAAAATATGGGCAATTTTATTCTCCAAATGACTCTTTTAAAGCCATGTTTAATCTTTTTAATAGTTTGTACTTGGTAATCAGGAATAGAAGTGTCAGCCACACACTTATGTTTGTTTGTGTTGCCTGCATTCACGCAGTGGCAACATATAGGGATCACTATCCATCGTCTAGCGTCGTAGTCATCGTCGGCATCACACAAAATTTCTGTCACACTTTTCTCAGGAACCATAGATTGGAGCCTTCTGCAATATGGTATGGTGTATCAGTATGGGGACCTATACCATGTAATAGAGTTTTGAATCTCTCGCATGCCCACTTCCTGTTTGATGGAACTTAGAATATTTTTTGCGTCTTGAAAATTTCTGTCATGTTTTTCTCAGGTATCACATATCCCACTGTGTATAATAGAGTCTGGGATCTCTTGCATGTTTGATGGACCTTTAAATATCCTTTTTTGTTATTATGCAGACGACACATGTCTTCCCTGGTAGACTTACTATTAAGTTTTATTATACCCCCGCAAACAAAGTTTGGGGGGGTATATAGGAATCACCCTGTCTGTCTGTCCGTCTGTCAAGCCGTCCACACTTCTCGTAAGCGCAACTCCTCTTAAACCACTTGAAGGATTTTGATGAAACTTTACACAAAGGAAGGACACTAT
>MJUU01022400.1:68543-83622 GCA_002080025.1 Modiolus philippinarum | reverse complement strand
TATCTTCTGTGCTGGCGGCCATGTTTTTTAGCGGATCAGAACGAAATGAGCAATCTTTTTTGAGGACCTTTAGTACATCATTCCTGTAAAGTTTGGTTGCATTTGCTTCAGTGGTTTCAGAGGAGAAGAAGAAAATGTGAATTTCCCATAGGGCCAATGTTAAACTATGTTCCGCGCTGGCGGCCATGTTATCTTTGTTAAGAACCTTTAGTACATCATTCCTGTAAAGTTTGGTTGCATTTGCTTCAGTGGTTTCAGAGGAGAAGAAGAAAATGTCAATTTTCCCATAGGGTCCAATGTTAAAACTAAGTTCCGCGCTGGCGGCCATGTTTTTTATCGGATCGGAACGAAATGAGCAATCTTTGTAAAGGACCNCCACACTTGTACTGTGTCTGCACCTGTATTGTGTCCACACCAACTTAATTTTGCACTTACCATATCGATTCAGGGTTCAATGAGCGGGGGGTATCTTTGGCTGCCATTCGGCGACAGCTCTTGTTTTTCCTGATGAACTGTAAAGACAATGAACTACTTCTGTTAAAATTATTTATTGAAAATAAAAAACTTTATATACTGCTTCCATAAAAGTTGCTTCAGTGCAGTTATATTAAGCAATGTGTAAATCAAACACAAATCCATCCTTCTTACTTCTTTCTTATGATTTTTTTTTTTAATTAAATAACTTACTGTGGAAGTACTTTTATTCTTGGACATCAAATTTCGTGGTTTTCATAAAAATCACTTTTTCGTTGGTACTTAAATTCGTGGTTTCGAATTCTATGTATTAAACTCGAGGGAATAAATACATTTCGTTGGGAACTTAATTTCGTGGTTGAAGCTAACCAAGAAATCCATGAAAATTAGATCCCCACGTACAATAGTACTTTCACAGTATTCTGCAACTGATACAGTTGAAGTTCTGCTCACTGGACACTAAATTCTAACAAATCAATCAATCAATAATAATATGTATGAATGCGTTATGTGTTGTCTAAAGATGTAGAATATCTGCCACTTGTGTGAGAAATTCTTGATCTTTTACCTCGTATTATTTCATTCCCCTCGTTTAAGGTTGAATAGGGTCTGCAAGTCTTGTACAATTTTTGAATTTCCGGGATCAAAACTGTATCCAAAAGTTACATTTTAAACAAAGTTATATGACGTTTCAAACAAAAATTTGAACGTCATAATCCACAGATGTAATGATTTGGCAGGAAGTGTTTTCGAATTACCTGTTTATCTTGGATTCTCGTGAGTCACATGACGAGACTTACAGATCCTATTTCTCACACTCATGGAAAATATGCCTAATCTATAATATACAGTATATTTGTGTAGAACCTTTTATACTTATTCTACATTTTTTTTCAAACAGTGTTGTTGATGTTTTGTTTTTACAGATATTTATTCACAGTAGGAGACTTAAATTTTGCTTGTCCTTGTTTTCTTGTTACAGATATTTGTTCACAATAGGAGACTTAGATGTAGCTTGCCCTGCTTACCGGCACTTTAGAAAATGTCTGGACCAGTTGGAGGAAATGTCTGATGATATCCAATTTACCTACTGCTTTGTCCTGGATGTTCAACAGTGTTTTCAGTATAACAGAACTGAACAATTGGTAAATTTGTCATCATTTATTTAAAACTCAGTTTTAATACAATGGTGTATTGTTGAAGCTAGAGGGGCTATTTGAAATTGTTATGAATTATCTGACCAATGAGACAGAGGTTGATTCGACATCATCCTAAAATTCTTCAAAGCAGTTATTTGCTAGTCTGAAATTATATTGTAGCCAGATTTCTAGGGTTTAAAATGAACTCCAACATAACAAGATGATCATTAGTGACAACAATGCACAGAGAGTCTAAATAGCGACAATAGTCGTGTGTAGCAGTCTACAGGTTAATTTTGTTTTCCTTGGGGTGCTTCCATGTCACATATACACGCAGCTCTGCTGTATATTGTATTTAGTTATGATTGTAGATCATCTAATAAAGATCAAAAACTTCTATGACTGTTAAATAGTTACTACAATGTAAGTGTATTACTCAAATTATTTCGACATGAAACCTGTCTAAACCAAACCCCTCTGGGACTGAAAAATTTGTTCGGTTTGGAAAGGTGTTTACACAGGTTTAAAATATATAGAATTTGATACAAAGGGTCTTTACATTATGTTTGGTTTAGACAAGGTTTGGTTTTAGTCAGGGTTTGGTTTAGACAGGTTTAACTGTAGTTTTGCTAGGCTTGTATACAAATGAACCAACAATTTTTAGATAGAACTATTACAGACGATCCATGCAAAATCCAGTGGAAGTGTTATAATACTGATATTTGATACGACATGTATTATGTGATAAATAATACCATTTGAATAGGATTTTGACGTCAACCTAATTTATGAAACAATTCAAAATGGAGTTAAAAATCCAAGAGCTGGATATCAAAAAATAGTATTGATCAATACTACATGGTTTATGTACATTGTACTTTATTTTTGAACACACACCTTTAAAGGATTGCAATTACATGTATGTTTTTTTTTATATATAACAAAGAATAAATGTTATGGCATAAAATAATTTTTACAGGCATTGACTGCATGTATTTTTCAGGAACTATGGCGAGTGACAAAAAGAAAGAAGAGAGATGAAGGATGCTAAACTTCTTCAAAATGAGTGAATATCAAATGACAATATGAACATCTGTCTGTAAACAATGGACTATTAAAACATAAGACAAGAGAATATTTGTAGTTTATATATTGTACATGTTTATATGTATAATAGGAACAGCAGTTAATTGGTGACTGTGTAAAATATCAGTGTGACGCTCTTGATGAGGCTTAGGAGGTGACAAGTCTCTTTCAAGAATCAAGTCAATGTCAACTAGAGCTGTCGCCGAATGGCAGCCAGTTATATCCCCCTAATTGAGGTGATGGTTCCCAATAGTTTTCAGTTTATGTCTGTTCATCTGTCCGTCTGCATTTTTGTGTCACTTACATTTAATGGAGAAGTGTGGACAGATGGATGGACAGACAGACAGAGTGATTCCTATATACTCCCTAAACTTTGTTTGTGGGAGGTGTGATAAGCAAGGGAAATAATTTACCACCAGCTGCAATTTTAGAATTAGGAAACATGAATATATATGCTTTATACATAGTATCAGCACTACCACTGGCAAGGTACTAGTTTGATCACCTTATAGGTATCAGTTGACAATGAAATGCTTCAGCCCTGGTTACCACTGTGATCTCGGAGTTCTATAATGAGACTTTACAGTTGCATTAGGATTTCAATTTCGGATTGATTACTGTATTCGTGAACATTTTCATCTAATTGGGCCTTAAATTCTTGGTTTCAATTTCCATGCATTAAAACTATAGGGAGAAAATGCATTCTGTTGGGAACTTAATTTTGTGATTTTAACGAACCACAAAATCCACGAAAATTGGATCCCCACGAACAATATTCATTTACAAGATTATTAACCATTATTTGATTTTGCCCATAATTTCTCTGCAAATTGCTGTAAAATGTATTTTTTTCACCATTACAATATACAAAATATGGCAAAAAATACAAGTTAACAGGTCTGCAACAGACTACAAATTACTTCCACAATACACTTTGTCATACTGAAGCTCTGTGCTTTACACTGATGCCACATAAATTGTTGAAATAGCCATTTGTAGAATTTAGGCTGTAATTTCAATACATGTTCTGGTTTATTTAAAATTTTTAATATGTGTTGATTTTTTTTTTTCTTTTACTGTAAGAAGAACTTCACATGTGAGTACATGAAAATTTTGTATGTAATATAAAAAAATAACAAAGAAGTCAAAAACAAGATTTTTTTTATTACAATTCAGCTGCACTTTTTATCACATGTTTAAATACATTTCAGAATATGACATTTAAGTCATGCAAATAAACACTTAGTATGGTAGTAAGTCTTGCAGGGAAGAAATGTGTTGCCTGCAGAATAACACAATAAACTGTTGACACAGAATGTCTCACCTTACCCATGCATGGCATGAAACTTCACATTGATCTTCAGCAGCAGCCATGATAACAAAATGTAGGTCTTAATTTTGTGCACTACCTGCTTGCTAAAATCTTCATATGATTGTTCAAGCATGATACAGGGGTAAAGGCCACCATCTGTGTATAATCCTCAGGATGTAACTGCATGTCAAATGTCAAGTGGCTGCAAAATTTCAAAGTCAGTGGAGCATGACTGCAGGGTTAAAGATACAAAATGCAACTGAAACTGATCTCAATCATGATAATGTAACTACATACCAAAGATCAATGGGCTACTATGAGTGGTTGATGCTAAACAGACTCAAGAAAAAACTTAAACATTGATCAGTGCAAATTTCAAAGTCACTGGAGCATGACAGCGGGACATAGACATATTATGCCACTGAAGCTGATCTGTACTGATGCTAATGCAACTGCATACCAAATATCAATAGGCTAGCACAGGTGGTTGATGTTAAACTTGCACAATTGTGGACATCGCCGACGGAATCACCATACCTAAGTATTGCTCATTTCCACCATGGTCGAAGGCTCGACAAAAAGTATTCTTACTTCCATCTAATAGGAAGTAGGAAGTGGGGATGCAAGAAATCCCAGACTCTCTTACACAGTATAGATCCCAAAACTGATACTCCATGCCAAATTGCAGAAGGCAAGAATAAGTGGTTCCAGAGAAAAATGTGACAAAAATTTTCCAAGACGTGAAAAATTCACATGTATTCCAAGTTCCGTCACACAGAAAGTGGGCATGTGAGAGATCCGAAACTCTGTTATAGGATATAGATCCCCATACTTATACTGCATGTCAAAATTGCAGAAGGCTCGGATTCATGGGTAACAAATTTTTTGTGTTGCCGATGGCACATAGTGATCCCTATATGTCACCACTGCGTGAATGCAGGCAAGACAATCAATATGATACATATGTCTGTACATTATGCTGTAGTTACCCTGAAATTCATTTGTACAAAATACATGCTGTGTACACATCTAACACCTGAAAATTTTTCTCATATGTCACAATCTTCCAGGTTTTAATGGTTGTGGAACATCATATACAGGTATCAGAAGTATCTAATGATCAATTGCAAAATAAGGTGAAAGATAATGCCATTGAAGATTTCTTACCATCTCCTCTCATACATGACAATTATCTTCCATAAAGTAGATATGCACTGTTGGGCTGTGCAGTTCAACCTTGCATTTGAAAAATAAAAGAGTTTGATACATGGTAGGTTAGATTTTTGGACAGGAAAAGTAATTAGACAGCTTTTCTTTTGTGACCTCACAACTGACTGAGAGATGTGATACATCACATTTCTTTGTCTTTGCAATCAATAAAGCTCACTTTTCCTGTAAATAATGTTTAATCTGGAAACTCTGTAAAATATCTGTTAAAAGTATGGTGTCACGTCTATTTACAATTTTTTTTTAATTCTCATGGATAAAGGTTTATTTCTATTAATAGATAAAAATTGCCTTTACATATTTGCCATACATAATGTAAATTTAAGTAAAAAATGGCTAAAGATGAGTAAATTTTGATTTCAATTTTTGAAAGAAAAAAAAAACAAGCATGATGACCAATACTTTTTGTTACAAATTCCTATATACATATAATTTAGTTCTGTATAAAGAGATGCAATAAAAGTTGGAAGAATAGATTTTTTTTGGTGCTGATTCATAACAAAATAACATAGACGTTAATAGAGTGTCTGTCTACCGGTACCTTAAGGATGTAAGGTGAGGTTTTTGAAATTCCTAAATGTCATTCGGATTTCTCAGATTTTAACCATTATTACTATGTAATACATGTATATTTTGCCCCATAACACCCAATTTTCTTGTCATCAAAGTCTTCAGTAGGTCATTTAAAGTCAGTAAGCAAGATTTCAATAGATTATAGATTTTCCTTCCATGTGAAAGAAATCAGTAATGTTTCAATGTTGTAATAAGGTAAAAGTCCAAGACAGCTTTTCCCGCCATTTTTTTTAAATGTGAAATATCTAGAAAACAAGGTCCATGACCTATCAATATTTTTAGCTTTTTTTATTACTTCACCATTGCTCTTTCAATTTATGGTATCAATTTAAAATCGTAGATTTATTTAATTTCACCTTACTACATCCTTAAACAGTTAAATTTTGTCATAACAGCAATTATATGTGCATTGGTCTGTAGATAATTCATTTGATTTTTCAATACTTATCCCTTTTGTCTTAAAGTTTGTTATTAATATACAGTGAGGAATTTGAGTGCAGCTCTATTACTTATATATCAAAATTAACAAAAAACAAGAAAATATAAAATTACATGAAAGTTTTGACAATTCTAAATTCATTAATTATCAAGTTTGGGACTGAAAAATGTATGTAATACATGCATTCTAATAGGACAATATTTCAATAATTGGAAGAAATCATATGAAAATCTTTAATCAGGACAGCTCTAAGATAAACATAAAATATATGCAGGGAGTTCCAACGTAGAGTTGAGTTTCAAAATGGTTGTATTTTTAAAGGTGAACACAAATTATTGTAATATTGTTATTGTGAAAAATATGGCTGATCTGAATCATGATACATCATAACCTTTAGGCCATAAAAAAATAATTTATTGGTTCACAGGCCCTCCCTCATCTAGTTTGAGGCTTGAAAAAAGCCCCTCATTGACCCTATTTTTTGCCATTTCAATAAAATAAAAACAAAAAATCACCTCCCTCACTACATTTTTGGNTCAGTAATGTTTCAATGTTGTACTAAGGTAAAAGTCCAAGACAGCTTTTCCCGCCATTTTTTTAAAATGTGAAATATCTAGAAAACAAGGTCCATGACCTATCAATATTTTTAGCTTTTTTTATTACTTCACCATTGCTCTTTCAATTTATGGTATCAATTTAAAATCGTAGATTTATTTAATTTCACCTTACTACATCCTTAAACAGTTAAATTTTGTCATAACCAGCAATTATATGTGCATTGGTCTGTAGATAATTCATTTGATTTTTCAATACTTATCCCTTTTGTCTTAAAGTTTGTTAGGGCTGTTCCAGAAAAATTGACATGGGGGGGTTTGAAGGCACTTTTCATAGACCCCCACCACCTATAGAATTCTTCCCTATATGTACAATACAAAAAAAATGAAGAAAACACAACCACCCACAGCAATTTATATGAAGTGCCTTCAAAGGGTCCCAGACCAACTTTTCTGGAACAGCCCTTATTAATATACAGTGAGGAATTTGAGTGCAGCTCTATTACTTATATATCAAGATTAACAAAAAACAAGAAAATATAAAATTACATGAAAGTTTTGACAATTCTAAATTCATTAATTATCAAGTTTGGGACTGAAAAATGTATGTAATACATGCATTCTAATAGGACAATATTTCAATAATTGGAAGAAATCATATGAAAATCTTTAATCAGGACAGCTCTAAGATAAACATAAAATATATGCAGGGAGTTCCAACGTAGAGTTGAGTTTCAAAATGGTTGTATTTTTAAAGGTGAACACAAATTATTGTAATATTGTTATTGTGAAAAATATGGCTGATCTGAATCATAATACATCATAACCTTTAGGCCATAAAAAAATAATTTATTGGTTCACAGGCCCTCCCTCATAGTTTGAGGCTTGAAAAAAGCCCCTCATTGACCCTATTTTTTGCCATTTCAATAAAATAAAAACAAAAAATCACCTCCCTCACTACATTTTTGGGTAGTTTTTACAATGTAAAAAGCTGCCTCATCTATTTTTTGGCAAATAAAAAGATAAAATAAATCACCTCCCTCCCTCATCATTTTAAATGAAAAATTGCCTGAGAACCAATTACTTAATTTTGTATGGCCTTATAGTGCTGGCAAACAGGAAGTAGTTGCCAATAAGACTTGCAAAGTGCAATACAAATAATTAATTATTCCAAGCTTCCAATCAAATATATATCATTCCAACTGATACTAAATATTATCAACAAAGAGGCAGTTGTCAAAAGATAGACCTGTAAATGTCTCTGCATATGATAGCTCTCATTGTTTCCAAGCTTCCGTCCAAATTCTCACTGAACAAGCAAAAAAATCCTTTATGAAAATTCAGTTCATACATGTACATGTGGTCAAACATCAAAGTATTGGCAAACAGGAAGAAGTTGCCTAATACAATGTAGATCTGATGTGACTAATTTGCAAATTTTACCAAAGTCATTCAAAGTCAAAGTCGACAAATGGTTTGGGTAGTGATGACCAAGTTGGCTAATGTAATGAAACAGAAATGTAGTTGTTGAGAAACGGACAAGAACATGCATCTTAACCGAATTCCCTTTGAGACCTCGTAGTCATAGTCACTCAAATGCTACAAGCTCTGTTAGTACTTATCAATATGTATATATAGAAATGCAATAAAATGATGATATTACTAGAGGTTATGTATCAAAATATGGACCTTACAACAAAATTAACAACAGGATGTTAAACAATCAGGTAAATATGCCTTGTATTTACAAAATAGACAAACCAATGTTTTATAGCAGGTGACAGAGGTCAAATGGACAAACCTTAATATTATGACATTCAATACTTCCTTTGATGGGTTAAAAAAGTTAATTTTCAACATGACTTGAATTTGTTTTAATAAAGGCTTTAACATATGACAAGTTTTCATACAACACACTGAACTGTCTATGAAACTTACATGAATGACAAAAGTGCATCTGTATCTTAAAAATTGTTCATTCAAATAAATATATATGCAATAAAAATATACAAAATGTTAAATAAATGTTTACAAAACGACAAGTGAAACCTGATTGTTCATACAGCTGATGTTGTATATCACTATAAAACATTGTACAGTATGAATTTAAAGTTTTGACAGATTATAAACGGAGCAGATTTGGCAGTAAAAAATAAGCCTGTTTTTGATTCATTTGTGTAGGAAAACAAAATCTTGTTAAATATGTTAAAAAACAATCATTTACATGTTATCTTTTAGCCTTATAAAGGGAGGGGGTTGCTTGTGGTTATTCATAGAATAAATAAATACTATTGAAAATTTTATCTTATGATATTTACTGTAGTTAGCCAGATGGCAAGCCAAATAAAAACTAGAGGTACTGTGGTCTAGCGGCCCACACATACCCCCCGCACTAACTGCTTTTCAGACTTCCAAACATAAACTGTCCTTGACGGACTATTGATACCCCCCGCACATGCTTGAGANTGATATTTACTGTAGTTAGCCAGATGGCAAGCCAAATAAAAAAAAAAAACAAAACAAAAAAAAAATGCACACACAAAATTGAGGATTTAATTTACATTTTTTATACAACAACAAAACATCATATTAACCAATATTCACAGGAAAGAATAAAAAAAAATACATTCAAAAAACTTGAAATTTAACTTTACAACTGAGGACAAATTAAAATACGTTCATAGCAACAGAATAAAGTTTAGAGACAGTCACTGCCAAAAAGACCAAAAATTTTGAATACAAAGAAAACGAATTAAAATTTTAAAGCGCAAAATAGAGGCTCTTATACACAAAGGGTTTAATATGGTTCAAGTTTAAACTTTAAAGTTTGAAGGTTGTGTTTAAAATGAACTGTATTTCTTATCATACAATGTGTCACAGAAATTTTTTGACAAACTTAAGCAAGGATACATACATAAATAAGTGATATGATGCAGAAATTCATTAAAACATTGTACAATTTGACTAAGTTGTAGTATAAATTAACGATAAAACTGAGCAGATTTATAAACATAGAAATCCATGAATCTGTAGGTAGATTGTGCCGAGTTATCATGACATGCTGATATTGGTTTTAATTTCTTCCAATTTAGCTAATGTTTTCTGCACTTCTTCTGGTCTAATTAAACTAAAGTCAAATATGTTAACCATGTGCAATATAAAGTTCCTGTACAAATTCTTCCGTACTAATTCCTCTCCATGTTTTACCACAAATTCATAGCATGCTGTTATTATTTGGCAGTCACCAATATAACTGAAAAAGAAATACACCAATTATAAAAAAATTCTTGAAATCAGTATGGCATTTATAATCTACATGAATAATATCATGTTCAATACTGGTTTTAGTTCCAACTACTTACATGTACATAGTAGTGATAACAGCTTTTTAATGTAATTACTTAACTGTTCTAGTCATAAAGACGTTTCATACATTAAAGAAATGAAACAAGTGTTTTCAAAGAAAAAAAAAAATTAACGGGCGATTTATAATCATTTACAGTTATTGCTCTAGGATCAATATCTTTGTTGCAATACTGTTAAGATTTTCACAGCTTTACATACTGTGTATTACAAAGGGATAGAATGGGCTGAGTATTCTGTTGTAGAGATCGTGATTTTCAATAGGCCTTTTCAAAAATTCATTTGGTCCGCTCTTTGTTTTCGGCATTTAAATACAATGTACAATGAAACAGTTCCGGTTTATATCAACCAAACATGGCAAGCGTTGTTCATCCTGAACGCAGTTGATAACACTGTTCATATTTAGATTACTAGGTCACTGTTAACTGACACTGCACTAGTTTTGTTTAAATTAAAATGTATTCAGGGTTGAAGTTGTGTATTGTACATCAATATGTTGTACCATCAAAACAAAATTGACATAACTTACTTGTGTTTCATTACATGTAAATTCCACATCTTCATTAATTCTTTCTCTCCTTCGTTTACGTCTGTAAATTCATCTATCATCTGTAAAAATTATAATACCCTAATTAACAATGTCCCTGGCCTTTAGCAGAACAGCAAAGACTACTTTTTCTTGGAAAACAGGTACTTTGGAAGTAACTTCAATTTTAAATTATCTCCCAAAAAACCACTTCATTCACTTTTACAGTTGGGAATATCTTACCTGTGTCTATAGTTTTGCTTTTGGCAGCATAGACATCAAAACAAAGCCCATCATTTTCGAGTGAACTTTTTTCTAATATCCATGGTAATCTCTGGTGAATACCCACCAAGCATTCTTGCAGAACTGTTCGACTGTGTATTCCCCTCTACAGGAACCATGGTCCATCGAACTAGCATTGAAATTTACAGAAGAGTAGCAGATTCCATTGTTATCTGTTTACAATCTATGCGGCTGAATGCTTTAAACTTCTAATATAAATCCAGGAGATGCTTAAAAGTTATTTTTCGTAAAATTTTGAAATTTTATTTATTAAATCTTTTTTGGGACAGCATCATTTTTTTTCCAGAACAGCAATTCTTGAAATTTTATTTTATTACAGCTGATTCGGCTTAGCATGTTGTAAACAAATTACCTAGTTTGCTAGCTAACTTTGGTTCATTGTTTGGTTTACCTATGAATGTATATTAATTTGAATAACAAACTCAGCTGTCCAATCAGAAACCATATTTAAATGACTCTGGTCAGTCAAGCTTGAAAGTCACACCTCCAAGTAAATTATAGACTATTCCAGATTGTATCAGAAAGACATTCATATTAGTAAGCTTATTTGACTTCATTGAAATATGTTTTCCTTAGCTTGCAAACAAGTACAATGTATGAATCTAAGTACTTTATCCCCATTATAGCTATTATAAATATCAAAAATCAACGGTGGCAAATATACTTTAAAATAGTCAAGGTCACTGAATCATGAACCAAAATAATTTGTAAACAGTAAATAATAGCACTACATACCAGGAGAGGCAAATTATATCTAGTCATTTAGCAGCTTTAGAAACCAAATATGAGAACTTACATTCATATAAAAACTGCATAAAATTGTGACTAACAGAGAGAGACAGACAATAAATAATAATAAGTAAGTTTTATTTGAGTTGGCATGTAAATATAACAAACAACCTAAGCTCTATAGAGTTTTTAACGGACAGACAGACAGACTGACACCTTTATCACTATATATCAATAACCCAGAAATATAATTTTCACCTAGAAATAAATAAGATAACTTTATTTCTCATAAACCAATTTACAATGGTAACATTGTAATCATGCCTAAATTATGAAAAGGTCTATAATCCCTTAATCAAGGTGTGAATTTTGCATTAGGCATGTTGGACATTTAACTACATGGATCAATACACATTCTTAGGCTGATCTAACAAAGGTAGAAAGTTCGCAAACTTTGATCGTACATGCTAACCCGTAATGGCTGTAAATCTTGTTCGGAACAACGCCAATTTTTTTCCAGAACAGCAATAAACGTTTTTTAAAGGGTGGCGGTGTCTGCCAAAAAAAAAACAAGTAATTTTATTCGGCCTTATCAACTACCGTATAGCGGGTTATTTTGACGGGTGTAAAATTTGGCGGTTTGAAAGAGAAAATGTATACCAAAAATTTTGGCGGTTTTATTTTCGCGATTACGTCAGATGCATAATAAAATGCTACTAAAAAAGTGTTGATCAACATGATATATTAAAGAAAAGAATGATAGTTATGTTTTGATTTTAAATATTTTTATTGCCATTAATCAATTATTTGGTAAATTACATGTAATTAATATTAGTTAATTTTAATTATTTGTCACCTATACAGCTTGGCCTGAATACAAACTATAGACATTCACAATACATAGAGATACCCAAGCCTTTATGATAAATATTAATAAATTTCCAAAGGTAATAAAAAGAATTAATTTTATATACTTGTTTAAAGATATAAACTGTAGAATAACATTTGGCGGAATTTATTTTGGCGATTTAAGCTGGACCGCTAAAATACGCCAAAATTAGCACCCTGCGAAAATAACCCGCTATACGGTATTATATAATCCAAAAGCAAGCCACTTCACTAAATGAGACTTACTCAATACAAACATACTTACATTAATAGTTTTCTGTTGTAACCACTTGGGGTCAATTTCATCTTCGAGATCAATCTCTGATGGTTTTACTGGTTGACATGTACCCAAATGAAAATATAATCTGGAAAATAAACATATTGATGCTATCAGTTTGGTGAATTCGATTCCTATACACTAATTATATTAACAGATGATTTGATAAAACTGACCAACAAATACCAACTGTGGTGTGAATTGTCCACACATTTTTGTCCAAATAAGCTCCTGATGTATGGGGCCACATCTTATTTGCACTTGAACCTGACTAACTACTGACTGGTAGAAGAAATAGGTTCGAAGCCTTTGTAGAAGTCCGGATACAAACTTGTGTTTGTTGAAAACAAAGTTCGACATTTTACATCATTTCCTTTGTAAATAACATTTTCAAGAAAATTACATACAGAAGTCAAATATCTTCCCTTCCAAATATTGAACATCAACCATATTACTTCATGCACATCTACAGTTTGTATACTAAAAATGTAATATTTCATAAAACTTTAATGAGTTGTTTCAGAGGACATGTGCTGACAAGGTACCTCCCACCATTTTTCAAGAAAATTTTATACAAGTTGACTTATCTCCCCTTCCAAAATTTGAACAGCAAAAATATTACCTCACACACATCGGCAGGCTGTATACAACATCTGTGTAACATTTAATCAAAATCCAAGCAGCCTTTTTGGAGGAAATATGCTGACTAGGTACAAGGATGGACAAACAGAAGGACAGACACACAGACAGGATGATTGCTATATACCTCCCCAAGTTTTGTTTGCAGGGGTATAAAAACAGTACATTATTTTAATAAAATCTTGATCTTGATTTGATGGTAAAATCAAAGTCCCAAAGGGACTGGTGGATTAGTGTCTATGATGGCAATGATCAGTATCTAATCTTTTGATATTTTATGTACACTGTCCATGTATGATATGAATAATTGCCTGTCTATGTCGTGCATAATTACTCATTTTTTACTATGGGTCTAATTATAATGATGATATCAAAACCAAGAAAGGTACAAAAACCATGTTATGCTCATCAAGAAAATTAATATGCCTTTCTGACAGTCAGCAAGTATTTACTGGTGGCCATCTTCATTTGATCACACCAGTCAATCAATGGCAATCAAACCATTAGAGATAAATATTCAAAGAATTTTGATTTTATACCAGAAACCTATTACATATTTTGGGTTCCCTGCTGTACACTCAACATAGACTAAACAATGACAACACCACTTGATAAAGTACAGTTTGAAATTTAATTCTAAAGAAGAGACCTGAATGAAAGGTTTGTGAATGCTGACAAGACACAAAAGCTGACAAGACCTGAGCAGCAATTCCCTGCTTTTTATGGAGATAATACTTCGTCCAAGAAACACACATGAAAACGATGATCTGTGCCAAGTTCTTTGTGCAACAATGCATCTCAATTCGCGCTATGATATACATTCTCATGCAATTGAAAAATGACTGTTATGCATTGTAAATACTCAGATGACATTATCTCAAGTTTTGTTTGACCAAACTCTGATCAACGGCAAATTAACACACAACACCCCGGACTGAACATTGTTGGACGAACGGCAATCAACAGATCAACACCCCTGCCTGATCCTATTTCGAATTTTGTCAATTCCAACCCTGATCGTTGCAAAATAATGTCTGTTTCGGAATATGCACCTTGACAACTGTTTCCAGGTAATACTTTGTATTTACCGATGTACGACTTCTTCAGTATTTTGTTTTGAGTCGGCCTTTCATGTATACCGAACGCAGACCTCGGAGAAGACACCGCACAATGACAATATGGAACAGCCAACGTGGAACAGCTGTACTTTTCCAATCATTGATAACTAGAAATGTAAACAAACATTACGTCTTCCGTAGATTATAAATAATGGACTGTTGTTCTCGACGGCTAATGAATTTGATTTTTTATTTCCAATGCGTTGTTCTTTTATGATTTATTTCAAAACAGCCACATGGTTTCATTGACGGTTCCTGGGAAGTACGTTTACGCCATTCATACGCCTCGGTCTTCCATATTATACATGTACATCTACACACAAAATTTTATGAATGGGAAATTCATTCTGTGATTAATTAACGAATTCGGGCACCATTTAAGTATTGAAAAGTTCGGGCAATCAAATTAATGTTCAATGAAAATAGACTATT
>MJUU01022400.1:12505-46530 GCA_002080025.1 Modiolus philippinarum | reverse complement strand
ACACTCATACTCTAAAGGTAAGTCATGGTGACATTTTTCCTCATCACTATCCAAAATATCATTACTCTTTAAGTTCTAATATCTCAAATCTCAACCTCAATGCAAACTTTAACCGGAGTCATTGAAGCATAAATGTAGGTCAGAGTAACCTAATTATAATCTGAAGAGCACCACTCTCAAATACAAATCCACTGACCATAGATGATTGATGTGTCACATGTAGTTTCTCCAATATGAACCTTAACACAAACTTTAACCAGAGTCACTGAAGCATAAAATGTAGGTCAGAATGACCAACTGTCATCTGAAGCACCATCACTCTCAAAGATGCATCCACTGACCAAAGATAACTGATGTGTCACATGTAGTTTCTCAGATATGAACCTTAATGCAAACTTTAACCGGAGTCATTGAAGCATAAAATGTAGGTCAGGTCAGAGTGACCCAATTATCATCTGAACCAGCATCACTCTCCAAGATGCATCCACTTTCCAAAGATGATTGATGTGCCGCATGTAGTTTCTCAGATATGAACCTTAACACAAACTTTCACCGGAGTCATTGAAGCATAAAATGTAGGTCAGAGTGACCCAATTATCATCTGAAGCAGCATCACTCTCCAAGATGCATCCACTGACCAAAGATTATTGATGTGCTAAATGTAGTTTCTCACATATGAACCTTAATGAAAACCTAAACCTGATATGGGAGTGGGACGCTGGGACGGACAGACAGGCGAGATGCTATATTCCCTCCCAAACTCTGTTGGGCGAGGGGATCATAATAATTTAACCAGTACACAACATAGACTTATAGTCAGTAAAATTAAGAAATAATGCGTGGTCACCAGTGTTAATTTGGAGATTTATATTTAAGTTATTTGGAGATTTACATTTAATGTGTAAATTTATTTTGTATTTATTTACCTAGGAGGGGCTAAATAAACCAAAATACTATTAAAGACACTAATATGTAAACCTAATACAACCATCCACAGACATGAATGATTAGATTTTAAAATGACATTTAGTGATAGTTGCAGACCTATGGTGTACAATGTATCAACAGCCATAACATAGGTTTTTCTGACGTTTTTGTGCACATGCCTCTATTTTAGCTTTGAGACTGTTATGACAAAGCTCATTATGTTATTAACTTACACATGGCTAGGCGTCATGATTGCCATATTAGAATTAGATTTCAGATTTTTGTTCCAATGTTGTTGTGATGCTTTGAAATCAGTCATCCAAGTGAAGGATATTTTTCTATTTTCTGTCATGTCTGTTACATAACAACTTTCAAAACTGAAGAAGTTCAAATATTTTGATATAACATAAAAATATTGAATGGTGACCCTCTTCAATTATTCTACTGCATTGCAGGCTGTTGATTACAACAGATATTGACTAGAATAGATACAATTCATATTTGTATGCATTATCAATCAGTATATGTTCTGACAGTGCATGAGATTCAAAGACTCCACTGTGACTTAAGGATGTACCCTGGTGAGGAGCCAAAAATTTTTAAGTATTCAACTTTTTTTCAAACCTTGATTTTTGCAATGTTCTTACCCTATAAATTCAATGTATAAAGAAAAATTCATAGGTTGCTGAGCGAATTATTTTGCTACAGATGTTTGAAAGTGACCGATTTTAGCACTTTTGTGCATTTTTAGGCATTTTTGTCGATTTTTTTTACTATTTTCATTGAAAAAGTCTAGCTTAGAGTATTAAACTTTTTCTCATACTTTCTGAAAAGCTGTAAATAAAAGGAATGAACAAATTCAGCCCCAAAAATCATATGTTGGTGTTGATATAAGAAAGTTTTGTGCCATTTTCATGCTTTTTAGGGGCAATTTCAGCATTTCCATTTTTCCCTAAAAATGTATATTTTCTAAATTTTTTGAACAGCTTATGGTTGTTTTGTGATTTGTGATTTTTTATTGCAAAAGTACATAGCACTATTCTTAAAAAGGGAAAAATAAATCTTCAGTGCATATTTTTTTCATAAAAAGGGCTTTTTCTAACCCCAACCCAATTTTGTGAAAATTTGACATGAATCCAACAGCCAATTAGGGCATTAATCTTCAATTTAAGATTACGCAGAAACCACTTGATAGACACATGCTAGAGCTGAATAATTTTTTGACACAATTTAAACATTAACATCAATTTTGTTAATTCATTACTATTGTACATAAAATATAAATAATTTTAAAATTATTTCCAAACAAGATTTCAACGAGACTGAAACATCACCAGAACACATCCTTATGAAATCTACAACTTGAAATCTTTGTATTGAAAATCCATAGCAACTTATATACTAAAACTTCTTAGAGGAAGCACAATACAATTTCTTAGAAATTAAAATATACATACCACTGTTGAAAAAGAACCCATTAAATGTTAAATTCAAAAACTGAGCTTTTGACCTGAAAACATAAAAGTTCAAAGTTTTTCAATAGACATCTATTATCAGTGACGGAACTCGCCACTCACTAACTTGCCAATAACTCGCCAAAAGCGAGTAATATTCTCATTTTGAGAGTACCAAGAACTCCATACTTACCAGTTTGGTGAAAACTTTTGAGAAAAGTTGCTGGTTATGAAATGATGTCCGTTACACAAAAGTATTCCCTGGACCATTAATTATAGAATAAATGAAACCACCCTAAGTATCTGGTTTTCCCCTCAAGACCAAATTAGTCAATCAATATCCTGAGTCTATTTAATAATTAGCACATCAAAATATCATTCAAAATTGTATTTTCACCCTTTGAAATTGTCATGCAATGAAAGATACCTCTTATTTCTAGCGTGGGTGGAAACCTTACATGGTTGCTGTCTGAATATAGCTTGAATTTCAATGTGTGGAATCTATTTACTTTCGCACTGAACTGAGATAAATTGGAAGTTTTTGTTGAAGTTGGCATTGTGTATTGACGTTCCCTGAGGAACAATAGATATTTGACTTTGGAACACCATCCAATTCATTTTATATTTACAAATTTAAGTTGATAAAAGTGTGGGCAATTATTATTCTTCTTTTAGCCATATGGGACTTTTTTCTGAGTTTAACCCATTTGATGAACTGCAAAATTTGGTGAGTGTATAGGGAGTTTGGCGAGTTCTAACTTAACTATACTCACCAATATGGTGAGTGTGAAAAAAAAATGTGTTCCCTCACTAATGTAAAGTGCATTTAAGTTACATACAAGGAATACATTTCTCTACTGAATTTGTAATTTAATTGCTGTATTGATTATTGGTTGTTTTTTTTCTGGCAAATCAAGTTTCTGCAGTATAAAATTCATATCTTTATAGTCCATTTCAATTATGAACATTATAATGCACAGCTGCATAAGTTTTTTTATGTTGACAGTAAGGTATTTATAGCAATGTTTATACTGTAACAAACTTCTCTGTTCAAAAGTTTTGGTTATTTTTTGTTGTACTGTTGACATTAATTAGACATTTATCACAATATTTATACTGTACTTATATTATACCAATAAACCAACTTCTCTGTCCTCAATGTCTTGTTTTATTTTCATTCCACTGTTGTTCATTAAGGTATTTATAATAATGTTTATATTGTACCAGTATTTTAACTATTTTACCAGTAATATTACTTCTCTGTACACACAGTTTTGATTAATTTTTGTTGTACTGTTGACAGTAAGGTATTTATTACTGTGTTTCTACTGTACCGGTATTTTAACTGTAAACTTACTTCTCAGCACACAGTCATGATAGTTTTGGTTAATTTTTGTTGTACTGTTGACAGTAAGGTATTTACACCAATGTTTATACTGTACCAGTACTTTAACAGTAAACTTACTTCTCTGTACACACAGTTTGGTTATTTTTTTTCTACTGTTGACAGTAAGGTATTTATAACAAAGTTTATACTGTACCAGTACTTCATCAGTAAACTTACTTCTCTGTACACACTGTTTTGGTTAATTTTTGTTGTACTGTTGACAGCAAGGAATCGACTCTAAAAAGTCTCCTACAACATAACAATAATTTATTAACTACAATGTCACTTAGCTTACAAAGCAAAGGTAAGCTTCTTACAACACCCCACATATTAAACATCAAAATTATCTATACTCAATTCAAGTTTAGAATATTTTGTTATTTAAAATAGTACAAAGAACAATAGCTCTTATCTTACTCTGTGAGTATATAAAACCTAGTGGTTGATACCGTCTAACTAGGAACTGTCATGCCGAAGTAACGTAATCTTATCCCGGTAGACCGGTAACTGTCCGTAAAACGGTTAAGAAAAGAGAGGATCTAGCAACAACAACTCGTGAAGACTCTTAATCCATTTACAGTGTACACATGCATAATTGTAATTTAACTATATAAACCTTTTGGAATTGTCCACAGATCTTTTGTGCTTCTGATACAGTAATGTCCTCTGTAGAAATATTGGCTGAAATATAAAAATCTACACAATTATATCTTACTGTAATATAATTAATTAAATATCGCTATATTACAGCAGATTCGTGTTTGCAAGTTCATAGTTATACTATCAGAATCTGCAATGTACGATTGCTTTTATGTTTAAGTGTATGATACAGCTATATTAGAATTCTGAAAATATATAACATTAAAAATGAAACTGGAAAATGTGCTTATAAGACATGGATGCTCCATGGCCACCAACAGATAATTGCAATAGTCAAACTAGCATACAGTTTTAGTTCAGGATCATTTAGTCATGATTGAATCAGGTACAATATTAAAATTATAATGGTAATTATTAAGCTGGATAATGTTTAGGTAAAGTTAATGTTCAAATATCAAAAACCGTACCTAAACATTATTCTGAACCGGGACAAAACGTTTTTCAATGCTACATAAAATAAGAGATTTGTTTACATTTTTCTCAAGTGGTCTAAACATTATCCAACCAGACTAAATCAATTATATGCAAACTCTCCTTGCCTAAACTGTCACCAAGAACTCAGCTTAATAGTTGTGATTTTTATTGATCATTTATTATTGAGTAACAGACCTACAGTTAAGCCATTTTAAGCATAAAATAAAGTCAATGTTACTTAGAAATATATGAATTATGTTGTATTTCTGAAGTTAGATTTATTTAATGAAACGTCAATGTGACATAAATGAGTATATTTGTTAAAGAATGGACATAATTGCAAAATTTAACCAAAGCCACTCAACCATAAAATATACGTCACTTAAAGGAGGAACTCATCAAGGTGACTTATTTGATGATACATCATAGCAAAAAAATGTTAAGCTGAGAAATTGACGTATATACAAAAATTATCAAAAGTCAAGTATAAAATGCAGAACATGCCCCATCCCCCTCATTGTTAAAGAATTGGGTATATATCTAATCATTTAGTAATCAAAGTACATGTACAGATGTAGTGATGTTTTACATGTTATAATGTTGTTGCAAGAAGCTGCAAATATATGGACCTCAACACAAAACTTGAAATATGTTTCAACAGACAGACAAGAGTAAATCTACGTAAATGATGTATATACCCCTTACATATTCTTGTCCACTGTTCGCAACCAATATTTTATAAAATCTTTCCAGTGTTTTCCATTCCTATATAAAGGTGGTCAAAACAGCCACCTTTCACTTGAGGTAGGAGGTTGTTTTTATATTAGGTTTGAGATACTGGTATTTCAAGCCTTGTAATTGTGGAAAACAAGCATATTTTTGACGTTGAAAATGGAAAACACTGTAATATTTGCTTGTAAGTCCCACCAATCAAAGATGAATATGTTTTCCTAAGGTCTTTAGAGGACCCACTTTGTTAGTCTTTAGAGGACCCACTTTGTTAATACACCTGTATCATATGTGGATTGTGAAAGCAAAACTTAACAGAAGTCACAAATATCACTATTTTATGCAAATATAATCTGTCCTTACATTTTGATATTTCAATTACTGGAAATACATATACATGTACTGCTCAAAAACTGTTCCTATGTACAGCAATGTCCTACTTACAGATACAATATGTCTAGTCCTTAAATATCTGTAGATCTGTGTTGGTTCTGTAACAGAAAGACTAAAATCATGACAAAATAAATACAATGACAAAGTAAAAAGCAGTTAATGTTCTTATCATTCAGTTAATGAAGGTGTTTAGAAATTGGACATGCATGAAGAAGGTGCTTCTTTGTCTGCATGTTAAAGTTAACTACATGTATGTTCAACTAAGTAGAACACCATGGATGAGCTGCAAACATGTCATTCACCTTTATAAAGGGGACGATCTAAGGACTAACTGTGCTGAAGTTTGGTTAAAATTGGCAAGGTATTTTAGAGGAAAAGATAAGGTCCAAAGTAAAACTATGTTTCCCGCTTGTGGCAATCTTTGATGGGTTGAAAACCTGTCTGAGACAATTTTTAAACAGGACATTATGACTATTCTGAAGAATTTTTACGCTAACAAGTATTTTTAGAAAGGTTGCATTGCAATGCTTTATAATGTCATGACCCTGTCAGTTGAAATGCACTATGAAGAAAAACAGGTGCTTCAATTTGAAAAACCAGATTGACCAAAATCATATTTTTGAATTTAATCAATGAGAAAGTGAACACAGATTTGAAAGAATTTGGTCATCATTTAAAAGAATTATTCAAGAAAAAACGATTGCACATCCCCCTTAACGGAAAATTTATCATCGGTAAATTTCGGGTGATATCGGATAATCGGAAGAATGATTCGTCATTGGACGGAACGGATTAAATGAAGTGCATCTTTGCTAATATAATTGATATCCTGATATTTTATATTGATAAAATGAATAAAACGTTCTAACAGTGAAACGATTTTACATTAACACGAGAGCGTTTCGGTTGCTTGAATTGCTTGAACGGCATGTAAACAAATTTCCGGTCCCGATGCATGCGCAACAGGTGCTGAAATGGACAAAACGAAAGCTAGTTTGACGTGTGAGTTTTGTGTTTCACTGTCTGTGCATTGTCAGAGGGCTTATCCGTGGTTGTTTTTTTGACAAGCCAACATTTACACATTCCTAAGAATTGTTTTAACTCGTTGAAAGTCGTGTAGCTTCGGCTTAGACACAGTATTTTTTTCATCACTGAAATGAAACAACCTGTTGCTGTTGCTTGTTCGTTAACAGACCTTTAGGCTAAGTTAATATTGTTAATTTTCCTTGAAAATTCTAGTCTTGTAGTCACCTTTAAAATAGAAAACATGGTGTTGGAGTTCACTTAACATATTGTAGAGGTGTACGAAACCGTTATACTTTTAAGAACAGGTGACAATAATTGGAATTTGCATTTAGATCAAATAGTACTAAAAATGTAACTTTGTAACCAGTTACAAAAGTGTGGGTTGAAATCGCTGCACTGCTTTCTTGCCACATATGAACAAGTTAGTTTCTAATCTCTGTGTTAAACGTGTTTAAATGCCTCCTTGTCGGACTCTGACTTGGGTAAAATCAAAGCCAATACAAGATGAAAAGGGGACGATTTGCAAGGGACCTTAGTAGTAATTTACGTTTATCTGGACAGCAAATAGAAACACTAAACAGAGTGAACGTTAAATAGTTTTAATTATGTCCATGGCTTTTTAAAGGGTAGACAACCTCAGACCAGTACTGAGTGTTTGACTAGGAATAGGATACCTTATCCAAATCGTGGCTATTCGAGGACCTATTTCACTTATCAAATCAATTAATTACTTTCAAATGCTTGTAAAAATAATTCTCTGTCTGCCTGGGATGCATCTGTTTGTGTTTCCTCTGGTTTAGGCTTAACTTTTTGTCTTTTCTTTGGTCGATTTGGACGCATATTCGCAGGTGTTTCGCGGGAAGACAAAGCAAAATAACATAAAATCAGAGTAGTCTGACGGAATGGAAGTCATACTACGGACGTGCCTTGATACGCTCAAATATAATGATAAGTCCTTGATGACATTTAAGGCATTAATATAGAAGATTTTAGTTTTTGTCTCTGTGGCCTATTTAGTTAAATTGCGTTTTAAATTATCTAAGGAAAGGAAGGAAGGAAGGAATTTGAAAAAAATTCAGAAATTTGGATCAGAAATTAGGATCAGAAATTCGGCGAAAAAAATATCAGGACAGGAGCAGGGAATTATAAAACTGTTTTATAATTCCCTGACAGGAGGAAGCTGAAAAAAAAAATAACCAGGATGACATATATGAAGCACCGAAAAAAATGACAGGATTACTTCGAGTGAGAAAAAAAATGTCGGGCTCAAAAATTTGCGGGAAAAAATATCCAGGATCAGATGTTCCTTCCTCCCCCATAAAAATCAAATGGTTGCTCACCGGGTGGGGGCACTGCCTATATATGTGGTACTGGGTATGTTCCGACAAACGGGTCTGCATTTTCAGCTGAATTGTCTAGAAAGGGGTATAAATTTTTAACAACTCCCCTAAAAATCAAATGGTCGCTCCCCGGGTGGGGGCACTGCCTATATAAGTGGTACTGGGTATGTTCCGACAAACGGGGTTGCATTTTTAGTTGAATTGTAGAGAAAGGGGTATAAATTTTTAACCTTGTCTTGAAAGGGGTCAGATTTTCTTGTCTATGCTGGGGTAAAGGAGAAGATCTGGTTGCATAGATATATCATAAAAGCATCTTTCAGCAAGAATCAGTTGCTAATAATTGCATTCTAACAAATTATTTGACTATTTAATTGATATATTGACTTGACATGAAGAAAAATCTTACTTTTTATGTAAGAAGGGTTCTATACTTGTACACATTTGTCTAGAATGGGGTATAGGAATCCGTCAAAATTTGTCTAGAAAGGGGTCAGGGTTTTGAACCACTGGAAAAACACCCGTCAATTTTCAGACTAGGTGCCCCCCGGGGGAGGTGTTCCTTTAGTTTTGTGCATTTTAAACTTTTATTGAAATTGTGGATTTCCTATGTTTGGTCTAGTGCTACTAATGAGAGATTGATTTCCGAAATGGCTTACAGCTCATTTAGATTAATTGCAGTTTAAGTTTACACACGGTGTTATGGTCTCGTGTTTATTTATTCCGTATCCTTTCGTAAAATGAAATCAAAGTACTCAGGTACTTCTTAGCCACAAGAGCAAGATAGAACCGACATAAACTTGAGCACGCGGATTGCTCCTACATCAGATATTATTTTGTTGCAGTGTGTGCGAAATTCATTGAAGAAATGTGTGTGTAAATCATTGAAGAACAAAACTTCAACCAGAAAAAACAAATTCATTATATGCTAGTATTTAGACTGGTCTTTTGAGTTTGTACAAGAAATTCTGAGAAAAGATTGGATAAACATGTAGAGTAATGTGGAAAAAGATAAAGTTTAAAAAAAACTGAAATTCTATCAAATATAAGAAGCAGCTGTAAAATTTTTTAAAGATGTTAATTTGCTAAGTTGTTTTGATATCGAATTTGTAAAAAGTATCAAATCGATCAAAGTATTTAACTTTTAAAAAGTGCAACTTTGCAGACGACTTGAATGAATGCTTTTACTAATTTTCTTTGGAAGTAGAGGGTGTTAATATACCTTTAGAATTAATTCAAAAACCGGTGAAAAGTTATCATCAAAAACTATTTAATTGGCCCTAAAAATCAGCACTAAGTTTCAAAAGTTCATTATAGAAAGCCAGTAAATATATATAGCTTATTATGAGGTTTCATAACTTGGTCTTGTCAATCAAAGTCAAACAAGTGATCACATAGCGGACAAAAGCATGACCAGATTTTGTTGAATAATGCTTATTCTTTTTGTTCTCAAAAAAGCATTGAATGCCTTCACAAATTTTCCATTTACAAAATATCAATTAAAATTTCTTTTACATCTACATAAGTCGTGAACAAATCATTTAGTTGTTTGTTGTGTAATTTTATAGATTCTGATTAGCCAGGCAAACCATATATAATTTAGATAAGAAAGTTTACCGGCTCATTAAGTGTGAAATACTGCAGATGTGATTTGCTTAAGCACTGATTTCAGACTAACAAAGTCAGAAGGGGGGGGCATGATAATTGTTGTATGATTATGTTTACCTTTTGACTAACCCGCGCTTAAAATCATGTGGCATTTGTTTACAATATTAATACGACTCTGAGTATACCTCCGCAGTTAGGAGCATTGTCTGAAATATAATCCCATCTGTTCAGTTACATAAATTTTACATTTATTGCATTTATTTTGAAATAAAGTTTTTATAAGTTGTCAAATATTCTTATGTTTGCATTAATCATTCCAATGCAACAATTTTGTGAATTTAAAAAGTGTCTTGAAAGGGGCGTTATTTAACCTGGTAGATTTCGTCTTGTGTGATAGCTTAAGCCCAAAGCTACTTCGTAGCTCTTGGGCTAAAATGGTTGACAACAAATCTTATTAATTGATTAAGGTCATAAAAACTGGTAAAGAATTGTTTTCAAAAGTAATTTGATAATTTCTTTTGATCTTGATTGAAGACATTTTACAGTTTTACAGGATATCAAAATTTTCGATATTTGATTATTTCTATTTGATATAATGATCGTCGCTCATTTGAAAACTAAAATAATAAAAATAAACTTCCGATCGAACCTGAAACTGGCAGATGGAATAACGTACAACATGAGAACCGAAAATGTAATTTGTGTGATTTGAATGATCTTTGAGACGAGTTTCATTATATATTTAAATGCAAAAAATTGATAGCAACAGAAAAAAATGTTTTGACAGGAAATTTCCTTATAACCCAAATGCTCTCAAATTCAAAAATCTGATGTTTTGTACGAAAAGGTCCACTCTTTAAAAAATATGCTCATTTATAGGACCCATTAATTCCACTCAGGCTGTTTCCCAGGCTTAACAAACACATTCTTCCGTTTGTATATATTGTAAATAGTATCTATTTCTCATTGTTTTCTATTGCTTATGTTGTTATTGTATGTCTGTATGTCTGTATGTCTGTATAGGCTGTTTAATTTCATTCTTGATACTGGATTAGTGCCTGATGCATGGTCCAAGAGAAAAATACATTCTATTTACAAGAATAAAGGAGATAAGAACGATCCAAATAATTACAGGGGAATCACATTGGTATCATGTCTCGGTAACGTATATACTGCTTTACTGAATAACCGCCTTGAATTGTTTGCATGTGAGCTAGAACTTATATCTAAATGTCAAGCAGGTTTTAGAAAAGGCCATTCTACCATAGATAACATCTTCAAATTATATTGTCTCATTCAAATTTATATACAGTCAGGAAAAAAAGCTATTTTGCACTTTTGTGGATTTCCAGAAAACTTTTGATAAGGTTTGGAGAATTGGGTTATGGCAAAAGTTAATAAATAATAATATAACGGGAAAGATATTTACTTCAATATTTAACCTTTACTCTGATACTAAATCTTGTGTAAGGCATAACTCAAGTTATTCGGTATTCTATCCATGTGAAGTTGGTGTCAGACAGGGGGAAATCTATCTCCATTTTTGTTTGCATTATTCATAAATGACTTGGAAGATTATTTTATACAGAAGGGACTGGTTGGGTTGCAACATCTGAACGAAACGTGTTTTAATGATCTGGGTTGTTTTCTTAAATTATTTTTATTATTGTATGCTGATGATACCATTCTTCTAGCAGAATCAGAAAAAGCGATGCAGATAACACTAAATAATTTCAGTGATTATTGTGCAAAATGAAACTTTCTGTCAATTTAGATAAAGCAAAACTACTTATGTTTGAAAAAAGAAAGAGTCGGAGAAATATTTTATGTACAAGGTGTTGAAATTGAAATTGCTGATAGTTACAATTATTTAGGGTTAATGTTTAGATATAATGCAGTTTCAATTTGTCAATAAAAAAACTAGTAGACCAGTCACAGAAAGCATTGTATGCATTGCATTATAAGCTTCGAAATTTACACATTCCATTTGATCTTCAACTTCGATTGTTTGATTGTATGATAGTACCTGTCTTACTTTATGCTTCAGAAATCTGGGGGTTTGAAAAAATAGATTTGATTGAAAAGGTACATCTTCAATTTCTAAAGAAAATAATGAAAGTCAGATCAACAACGCCATATTATATGGTATATGGAGAAACAGGTAGATATCCTTTACAAATCGCAGTAAAAACTAAATTATTGTGTTTTTGGTCTAGACACCTTCAAAATGGTACTGAAAAAATATCTGGAATTATGTTTCAATTGGTACTGAACTTACAAAAATCAGGAAGATTTTTATGTAAATGGTTAGATTTCCTTAAAAATATATTGAATGATACTGGATTTATATTAATGGGACTGCCAACTTCCAATCGATATCAATGATATCAAATCCCAATTAAAAGATCGATTAATTGACCAGTTCGTTCAGCGACTTTATGCAGACATGGAAAATTCTAATAGAGGCATATCTTACGCGTCTTTAAAGCATGGCATATATATTGAAAAGTATCTATTAAACCTAAATGTACCTGACAGAGTAACTTTTTGTCGATTTAGATGTTCAAATTTCAAAATACCGTTGAAACTGGGAGATGGGAAAATATTCCATTTGAAGAACGAATTTGTAATCTCTGTCATATGGATATGATAGGTGATGAATATAATTATTTATTCATACGTAATAATGACCAAATTAAAGCATTAAGGGAAAAAAATATACCTGTTTACTACATAAATCGCCCAACAATTTATAAAATGCATGGACTTTTACCCCTCTGCAATGTTACGGTATTATCAAATTGTGTATGTTTTTGATTGATTGATTGAATATTGTTTAACGTCTACTCAGCAATATTTCAGCTATAGGGAAATTCTGACTGCCACTGGAAAATGTATGTTTTTAAGACAGTTTGAAAAAATAATTTCATAAATAGTATAATATGTATAAAAGTTCTGTTTTATTTGTTTTTAAATATTTATGTTTATTTATATGTATGTATGTGCCTTGTCTGTAACCAATGTATATATATTTATATATTTGTCCTCTTGTAGCACGTATACTGTGCCTAAGTTGAAATAAACTTGTCTTGTCTTAAATGAAACTAAAGCACGCTACATATAACATTGCACAGACAAACAAATGAACGTTTGATGACAATAAAAACAAAACAAAACCAAAACAATTAACGAATGACAAAACATAAAAAAAAAATCTTTGGTATTTTTTGAGTGTAAAATTTTGAAAGTTTTTTTTCTTTAGGATGGTATTATTATAACAGGTATTTTTGGGGTATACTTTGGTATTTGGGGGGGGTGTATTTTTTTTTCTTTGGGACTAGCCTTTGTAAATCAAAGCTCCGATGGAGCTGAAACTCGAAAGCCCTGAAAATCTACACATGGCAAAACTTCGTAGTCATCCAAAGATCTGCTGCATACGTCTGCATGTATAAAGTTATTCCGTAATACGTGAAAATAATCGGATTGTGTGATTTCGTATGCATGTCGAAATATGAAATACACATGTCACAGGTAAACAAATGTTATTTTCATCTTTGACAAATTACTGCGCGTTGATCCGAGACGCAATATAAAAAAACGAGTAATTTGATAAACATGCACATTGTTTTCAATTTAATATAACAACACCGTATTAAAATGAAGAAATATAACTTAAATACACACTGTATACGATTTTGAAAGAAACTTGCGCACTATATTTTAGCGGAATCACGAAGATCATCTTTTAGAGCTGTTAATAGGCTTGAAGCCTCATGTGATTTTTTGTTGTCATTTTAACAACTCTCCAGCCATTTCCTGGCTTTCGAGTTAAAAATTGAGAATGCCCTCCCCGGGGTTAAAATATCGATGTAATCTCCATTTTCATTATTATCTTTATTTCAAACAAGGACTATCATGGTCACCGCCGGAGAAAAGTAGTATGAAAAGTCCGATTCTGCCGCACCTACCATTTTCAAGGGGAAATCCTGCATAGGATCCCCAACCCCGACGGCCAAATGTAAAAGGACGGCATCCCTATTGAGCATAGGGTAAATACAAGAAAGGCACATGTATTAGCTGATAGACAAGTCGTCCCACAGGAAAGTAGGGATACATTGGCGGATCCAAGGGTGGGGGGGTCCGGGGGTTGGATCCCCCATTTTTTCTAGACAATCATGTATTCTTTTAATGAATGTCCTGGTGTTTAGTAAGAAAATACCCTATTGGAACACTCCCTTTTCAAATTGTCTGGATTAGCGCCTTTGATAAGGACAACTTAAAGGGAAGGGTGTCACAGATTGATATAAATAAAGATATGACATCCGAAAGAAATAAGATGGATCAGTTCCAGGATTTCTTTCTGGAGATTGAAGAAGTTTTAGAAGAAAGCACCCAAACCCTCAAAAGCAGCAGCAGTGCTGCAATTCCCCCAACCTGGCACAGGTGGATGAGCACACCCAGCAGTGTCAAGATTGCGGGGCAGAACAAGTCCAGCGATTTGAGCATCAACCAGGGCAGCAGAAGACCAGCTGTGGCTACCCCACGCAAGAGGAAGAAGGGGCAGTTCTGCAAGAGCAAACCCGGGAATGACGGTCTCTGCTGGAGCCATAATAGGCAACCAAGTGAGAGGGAAGAAGAGGATACCACCCCGAGGGTAAGATCGTGGTCAAAGGGACTATGAAGACACTCCGTTAAATTGAATGGCGTATTTGGCACTGTCGTCATCGAACCTTTGAAGCCGCATGACGTAGCCACGTTCCTCAAGTTAAGTCGAAGCACAATCTCCAGTACTATCTCAGATGCTCTCGCCAAAAAGAAAGGATTGGAGGTGCACTTAGTGCTTCTAGCAGAGATGGTGAAGACCAACAACGCGACCAGAGAAAATACCTACATCATCCCTTACTTCCGATCAGCGACGACTACCCTCACCCAATCATCTGACCTCGAATTGGAGGTCGCCTTCGATGGAGAAGGTCAAGGAAAATATGGCAAAGTACATGCGGGAAGGGAGCGGGTGGACGTTCGGACACATCGAGAAGCTCGATATCAATCTCGATAAACAATGCAAGCCACTCAAGGGGGCTTCTTCATACCAACCCCATCGGCTCTCGCGAAAAAGAAGGCGATCATCAATGTGAAAAATGAAGATAATCACTGCTTCCAGTGGGCGGTGCTTGCAGCCCTTCACCATGAGGAAGTCGATCAGAAATCCATCAACCGCGTAGGTCAGTACAAGAAATGGGAAGATGAGCTAAAATTCGAAGGCATCAACTTCCCGGTTTCGCTCAAGGCGATCGATAAATTCAAGAGGCAGATTCCCACCATCAACGTCAACGAAACGTCTTTGGATTCGATGGCGTAAAGAAGGGTGAAGATGAGGAAGAGGATCTTCAGATCTACCCCATCAAGATATCTGAGAATACGGGCCTCACCCACGTTGATCTCCTCTTCCTGACTCGTGAAGGCAAGCAGCATTACTGCTGGATCAAGAGCCCCTCTCGACTTCCAAGCTCCCAGGTGATGGAGCACGGTCATGAGCTTTTCTTCTGCCGCAGATGTCTTTCCCACTTCTCCAGGCAAGATATCTTGGACGACCATATGGAATATCGCAACCAAAAGGATGCGGTTAGGATCGAGATGTCAGAGGAAGAGGCCACCATAGCCTTCCGCAATCACAAAAAGACGACGAGATCCCCATTCGTCATCTATGCGGACTTTGATTGCTTCACGGAGAAGCTCAGCACCTGCCAGCCGGATCTATCACACCCCCTACACGAAGGCTTACCAACTTCAGCGACCATCGGGCTTCTGCTATGACGTGAAGTACGCTCATGGTAATAACAAGGCCCCAGTCTTCTACTGCGGGAAGGATGCGGCCAAGAAATTCGTACAGTGCATCAAGGAGGAAGTGCGGGCAATTAGTAAGATATACAAGAAGACCAAGCCCATGGTGATGACCGACGAGGACAAGGAGAGCTTCGAAGAAAGCACGCACTGCCACATTTGCGGGGATGAATTGGGGGGAGGTAAGGTTCGGTACCACGACCATCTTACCGGGAAATATCGCGGCGCAGCACATAACCAGTGAATCTGGATTTCCAGCCCCCGAAGCAAGAGGGTAAGATCGACTGCATCCCCAATACCGATGAGATATATATCAGCTTCTCAAAGCAAGTTGATAATTTGGAGATGAGATTCGTCGACTCATGCAGGTTATGACGAATAAGCTTGAAAATCTAGCAAAGAATCTGACCCCGACCAATTTGCGACCGTGAAGGCGAGATTCGGCAATCATCACGAGCTAATGATTCGGATGTTGGTATTTCCCTACGATCATATGGACGGACTTGCCAAGCTAGAAGAGACTCAGCTCACACCCAAAGAAGCCTTCTTCAGCAAGCTCTACGATGTGCATATCACCGACGATTACTACACGCACGCTCAGGGGGTCTGGGAGGCCTTCGAGTGCAAGCCCCTACGCGATTATCACGATCTCTACCTAGAAACCGTCGTCCTGCTGCTGGAGGATATCTACGAGAATTTCAGGAGCATCTGCCAGACTCACTATGGGCTTGATCCTGCCAACTACTACACATCACCCGGCTTGTCCTACGAGGCCATCCTCAAACCATCTGGGCAAAGATTGGGACTTCTTTCCGATCCAGATATACTGATGATGTTTGAGCAGGAGACCAGGGGAGGGGTGGCCATAATCTCTCACCGCAATGCCCAGGCCAATAACCCTTACATGGAGAGCTACGATCGCCCCCAGTCCAACAAGTATCTCTCCTACTTCGATGCCAATAATCTTTACGGGAGGGCGATGTCGCAGCCTCTTCCAAGGGGGACTTTGAATGCGCGGAGCCGGAGGAGATCGATGAGATTCTCAGCTATCCCAACGACCACGAATATGGCGCCATGGTAGAATTCGATCTCGAATATCCGCAGGATCTTCACGACGCCCATAATGATTACCCTTTCGCGCCCGAGAATATGGAGATCGACAAAGTCCGCAAGCTCGTGCCTCAGCTAGGCAAGCATGAAAAATATACGCTCCACTATCGAAATCTCATTATGTATTTGGAGATGGGTATGAAGCCTACGAAATGCCGTCGGATCATCAGGTTCAGGCAATCCCCATGGCTCAAGCACTATGTTGATCTGAATACCGCTCTTCGCGCCAAGGCCAAGGCCGACTCCGAGAAGGTTTTCTTCAAGCTCATGGTCAATTCAGTCTTTGGCAAGACCATGGAGAATATCCGGAAGCGCGTAGACGTCAGGCTGGTCACCACCGAAAAGCAGTCCTTGAAGCTCGTGGCCAAGCCAAACTTCGATCGTCGAGTGGTCTTCACCAAGAATCTAGCAGCCGTCCACACGAAGAAGACCAAGCTGAAGTTTGATAAGCCGATCTACCTAAGAACCTGCATTTTGGATATATCAAAGCTTCTCATGTACTATGGATTCATGAGGAAGATGTACGGTGATCGCGCGCGGCTTCTCTTCACCGACATATACAGCTTGGCCTATGAGATCAAGACCGACGACTTCTACCAGGATATCGCTCCGCATGTCGAGGCCAAATTCGATACGTCCTACTACCCCGTCGAGCATCCCTCTGGCATCCCCACTGGCAAGAATAAGAAAGTCCTCGGGGAATTCAAGGACGAGTGCGGCGGTAAGGTCATGACCGATTTTGTGGGGCTCCGGGCGAAGCTAAACGCTTTCAAGATTGATGACGGTCAGGCCACCAAGAAGGCGTTGGGTGTCACCAAGATCGTCATCAAGCGCAGCATCGCCTACGAATACTACAAATAACTAAATAGGGAAGTTACTGTGAATTTTGATTCTGCAAGCTATGCCTCACCACCCAGCAAGAAATCCATCGTCCGATATATATCATCCAGATCCATCTCCATCAGATCTACGCCAAGGAGATCAACAAGATCGCGCTTTCCGCCAAAGATGACAAGCGTCACATCCTCCCCGACGGCATCAGCACCCGCACCCAAGGACACTATCGAATCGCAGAAGCTCGCAATTGAGGCACTTGGTAGGCTCTGACGGGATGCGGATGCCCATCCCACTTTGCAGACTCCAAATACTTAGATAGCATACAAGTGCACGACATCCTCCTCCCCCTACAGCCCCTCTCGAATCTAGAACCAGAGGAAGCTGCCAAGGCCCTATGAATCCCTCGATTCAGAGGGGTATTCATGCGCAATGCCCTACCACCCGCCTCACACTCTATCGAATACGACAATCGCGATGGCCCCGGCACGCACTGGACGTGCTGGGTCAAGCGTGGAGGACTCAAAGTCTACTTCGATCCTTACGGCCTAACCACACCCAACGAGATCGTCCACTATCTGAGGCCGGAGATTCGATATAATACCGATGAGCTTCAGTGTCGCGGCGACGTGGTCTGCGGACACTTTTGCTTGCACGTTTTGAAGCTTCTTTCGGAAGGTCGGACGCTCGAGGAGGTGATCTTCGACCTATAGATAAATGGATAAATTTGGAACTCACTCTAGGAAGCGCATGCCTGTCTGGCGGATGCTTCAGGATCTCGATATGAAGGATCATCGCATCAACAGTCTTGGATTGCCGCGGGATAGCTCGGGCGCCTTGACGAAGAAATCGGTCAATCAGCAGCTGAAAGAAAGTATGAAAGACACGGACGAGCTAGATTCAGCAGTAAAGCAGATGTAGATGACCATCAAGCAGATGCAAAGGAGTACGACGCATCCCTCAAAGACCTAACCAAAAAGCTGACGACCGTAGATGTCAAAGTCGATAATTCAGAGTGCGTCTCGACCAATAGCGGTTTGATGACTACGAAACTTTACATGCAAAAGTATCGCGTGCTAAATCTCCCACTACACCAGACGGATAACGAGCCCATCACCAAAGCCGTCTACGACCACTTGCAGGCGGATCTGGACGCATTTAGGCTATTTGTCGAGCTACAGCATGCGTAAGTCAAGACTTTTTGGTCTCCCTTGATAGAGACCGGAAGACTGCTGGGGATCATTGCCAGTCGGACTCGTTGACCCATGAATTGAAAGATGCTGGATATCCCAACCACTTCATGAAAATTTCCTTGACCCCACCCCTGGTTCGTCGTCGCTAGACTTTCTCGAAGCGAAAGACGTCCTGATCAGTGCGCTGCAGCTCCTGCTCGTAGAAGGATCCCTTGATCTCCTTGTCGTTGTAGAAGTCCTTGAGGCGATAGGTTGGTGGCTGCATCGCAAGGGCCTGAAAGATGGTGAAGACTTCCTTCGTCCAGCGCGGAGTATATCCCTTCTCGAAAGTGCCCTTCTTCTTGATGATCCGACCTTTTTCGCCAACGTCGAATCGATGAGGCTTCACTGGTGGGAGATCTCCGTAAAGATTCCAGAAGACCTTGACCTCGTGCTCTTTCTTGCTGGCGTCAGTGGGAGTCATTTTGATGATTGGATGCTTGGTGGTATTATACTGGCGGACGAGGTCGTCCAAGACGGGGAGGTAGGTACTTGAATATCTTCTCCTTCACGGTTCGATTCAAGCGCTCCACCACGCTCGATTTTTCCTCATTCTCCGTAGAGTAGAACTCGACGTCGTGCTTCTGGAGCAGATTCTTCGTCTCACGATTATAAAATTCCGTACCCTTATCGGTCCATAGCTTCTCGGGCTTGCGATCCTTGAAAACGGTCCGGAGGGCATCTCGCACCGTCGCACCTTTCTGATCTTTGAGCGGCACCAACCAGTCATACTTGGAGAAGACGTCGATGATGCTCAAGAGGTATTTGAAGCCTCGATTATCGCGGAAGAAGGCGCTCATATCTACGAGATCGGCTGCCCAGGTCGCGTCCACCCCTGCTACCACCACGCGACGCTTCTGGAATTTGCCTCGGACTGGCTTATGCAGCTCTTCGGCTAGCTCACCCGACCATCTTACTGTTTTTCCCTCACGCCAAGCCCAAATCGTGCCTTGGTGCCGATGATTGGTCTGACGATGCCACGCTCGAAGCTTTCGCGAGCAGTGGGATCAGGAATGACATCGAGAGAGGCTACCATCGTCTTATCGCAGCTCGCATTGCGTGCGGCCGTATCCTTATTCTTGGCATAGCATAGATCGTGGTGGTAGGAGGCCTGATCAAAGCGATTGATGGGAATCGACCAGGGTTTGGGGGTACCGTCTGCCTTCAGACGCTTATGAAGCTTGGTGCCGGGCCGGTGAAATTATGCCCTGGTAATTGCATTTCCACAGGCATGCGATTGAGCATCTTATTCCAGGGCCAAGTGCCTGACGCAGCGATAAATTTGGACTTCTTGGAGCCGCTGACGGCGCAGGTCCCAATCCTCCACAGCTGCCCATTTCTGGTCACTACCTCGGTCAAGCCTTTCGTCGCCGTCTTACTTTCGCATTTCAAGCGGCACATTGCCATTTTATATAGATAAATGGACGTTGAAGATCTTACGTACGATGAGCCTACCGCGAGTAGGCTTTATCACTTTCTCCTCCCGCAGCGATCCATCCGAGGTCTGATCATCTGACTGCGGCGCTGCTGAATAACCTCCTCCAGCGAAGGATCGACTCTACGATCGACTCTACGACTTCGGAAAATCGCACCACCAGCCCATTTATCAGCTGCTGTGGTGGGCGCTGGGGAAAGGATTTTCGAAAGACGATATCCGCGAGCTTCTTTTCATCAAGGATCGCTATTCGCACTCCTTGATCGACTTGGTGGACGTGGTGAAGCCAGCGCCCAAACCAAGTGGTATCGAGAGCAGTTAAGCAACGTGCCCGACCCCTGCGACCTCGACCCCTCTCGCAGGAATCTCATGGTCTTCGACGACTTGATGCTAAGCAAGCAGAGTAAGTGCGAAGACTACTACGTGCGCGGGAGTCATCATAACGTCGATTGCTTTATCTCTGCCAAAATTACTTCAAGCTCCCGCGGCAATCGATCCGGGAGAATGCCAACTTCATCTTACTCTTCGAGCAGGATGCCAAGAATCGCGATCATATCCGCCGGGACCATTGCAGCGATCTCACCCCGGCTCAGTTCGATACCCTATGCAACCGCTCTTGGGCCAAGCCTGAAGGATTCATGACCATCGATCTAACGAGCCCCAAGACGACTGGAAAGCATCGATGCAATCTTAATGAGTTCTTTCGAGTATAAGATAAAGAATGAATCATTTGCAGGAATTTTTCCTGGAAAATCAAAGGGACTTGGATCGGGAATTCGAGACCCCTGAATGCGAGCACCTGTGGGAGCGAGTGCTTATTTAAGGCATGGACCCAGAATATAGATGCAGAAGATGCGATGCCGAAAGGTATGCTCGCTACATCGATGAGCAGGATTTCGAGAGAAGGTCCTATAATTCCCATTCCCGCCTAAAACCTCGGCCGCCGTCCGGACCCCAGTGCTGTATCAGGACGGTTCGCGGCCATCAATGCACGTACCCTTCCATATCGATAAATGAAAGAGTCATTCGAGGCTATTTCCTACGGCATGCTGCCAGTGTTGAGCTCCGATCGCTCGCGGTAAGGCTTTGGACCGTATCCGCGAAGAGATTATTACCATGCCCAAATTCACCACACTATGGTCGGGCGTAAAAGACCGGATGGAGGGGGAGTGCGATAATAAAATTGCTGGGAGGACGGAAGTCCTCTGCTCCCCCAAATGCATAGACGCCTAGGGGCGTTCGTCCCATCGCGTAGGGGCGTTCCAGATGCTATAATTAAAATGACGTTCATCAAGATCACCGATCCTAAGCAGCGTGAGGCGCTTGCTAGGGACCTACAGGAGACCAAGCGTAGTATCCAGGCTAACGATATGCAGCGTCGTCTGGACTCAGTCGTGACCTTTCCAAGATATTAAAGCCTGTGGTCGAGACGCAAAATGAGACCGCTTCCCAGATCATCAAAAAGATCGATGATCTCGCCCTACCCGCCCAAGTGCCTTCCCTTCCTCCCATCGCCGAGGACGACGACCCTCTACCCATCGAGCAAGCAGTGACTAACAATCTCGGTCCACGAGCAGCCCATTATCTTCAGCTCAGTATGACTCCCAAAGCCGATCATACCTTTGGATTGCGAGTGGAAGACGGTGCCATCATGATCGAGAGTCTACCTGTCACTTTTGACGGTGACGATATCATCGTCGACGGCGCGCTATAGGGGTACCATCGGCCTATGGGAGCAAATGGTCATGAAGCATCCCGAAGATTTTGAGGTGGAAGACCTGAATACCTATGGTGATATCCTACCATGAGTGCTATGTACCAAGGCAATTCTTCAGTCTCGCAGACCCCCAAGGCTAGCAAAAGTAAGAAGTGGAAGGAGATCGTCTCGTACCTCTATAAGCAAGATAAGTATGGGAGTGGGGTTCGGACCGTCTTTCTTCCCAAATGCTTCGATCTTTGCGCCGCCGCCTACCAGGCTGGGAATAATNGGATGCGCAACGAAATCGTGGCCATCCTCAACGCCATGAAGAAATCCAACCATATCAGCAGGGAGGAGTACGGGAAGCTGCATCGAAAGCTCCTCTAAATAAATTTACGATGCCTTTAGAAGTGAATCACGGTTATCGCCGGAGATATGCAGTCGGTGGGCGAGAATTATTCGATACCATCGTCAGTCTGGCCGGACGAGTATTCACCTCTTCCGCAGCGAAGACGTTGGGAAGCAAGGCTGTGAGCGCCGCTTCCAATGCAGCCATCAAGGGTTTGGAGAAAGGAGCGACGAAGGCCGTAGACCACATCGTTCATCGAGTGACCCACAAAAAGAAGCCCCAGCTCCGCCCAAGAGAACCCCTCAGCAGCAGGTCTGCCTCAATAATCTCATCTCGGGTGGCGGCATCGCAACCATATACGACTTCCTCCAGCGCTATAAATAAATATATGAAGGCCGATATGCTTACCATCACCGAAGGGCTGACTTTCGATGAAAGTCTCCAGGAGTATCAGGTTCACGAATACGAACCTCAAGCCGGGGATCAGCTGAATAATGCTGGTACGAAGATCCGCATCAATATCGAGACTCAGGATCTCTTCCTCCATCCCGCAGAGAGTTATCTCTTGATCGAAGGCCTACTCATGAAGAACGATGGAACCGCCTACGCCGATGCTAATCTAGTATCGCGTATCCATAACGCCGCCATGTATGTCTTTCGTAGCACTAGCTACCGACTCTCCGGGCAGCAGATTGAGCACTTCAATAATCCCGGCATCGCCACAACCATGCTGGGGATGCTGACGTACCCCGACGACTCCTCCAAATCGCAAGGTCTCAACCAGCAATTGTTCAAGGATACCTCCCCCACCGCCGCCATCGTGAATCTGGGGTTTGCCGGGCGGAAGGATTACGTCATCGCCAAGCCCGCCAGTTGGGGATCCTTCTCGTTAACCACCCCCATGAAGCATATCTTCGGCTTTGCCCAGGACTACGATAAGTTGGTCTACGGATTCAAGCATGAGCTCAATCTCGTCCACGTCTCGGATGATGATGCCATCTTCCGGGATGCTACCAATATCAACGATCCTGGCAAGATATCTACTGGTTCGTCCCCCACGTAATGCCCTCCGACGACCAGAAGCTGAGAGCAAGGTGAAGCTAGATATCAGCTTCCGCATGAGGCAGTGCGATTCGATCGCCGTCCCCGAAAGCAATAATTTCACCTGGCGACTCTCCACCAGAAGCAGCCCCGAAAGACCCCGATGGGTGATCGTCGCCTTCCAGACCGATAAGAGTAACGACCAAGAAGCCAACCCCGCCATCTTCGATCACTGCCGATTGCGAAATATCCCCCTGACCCTCAATGCCGATCGCTACCCTGCCGTGGATTATAATGCTAGCTTCACCCAATTCAGGATCGCTAGGATCTATAAGGAGGTCGCTGAATTCGGCAAGAAATTCTTCCACATGGAAAGTCTGCTGAGCAATGGTGGTGTCAACCCCTCCGAATTCATCGATCTCTATTCCCTATTCGTCATCGACGTGAGTTATCAGTCCGAGCGGTTGAAACAATCGACCGTGGATATCCAGATCCGAGCCGACTTCGAGCACAACGTCCCTGCCAATACCCAAGCCTACGCCCTCATCATCTTCAATCGAATCCTCCAGTTCATATCCGATGGGCAGAAGATGAGCGTCGTATATTAAACTGAAGCTGAGCTCTCCAGTAAATAAATGGACAAAATTCATATTCAACTACTGTTTGCCATCCGGCCCATCGAAGTCTTCACCATCTTGGTTAAAGCCAAAAACCTCCAGAAGCACTACGACGGCCTGGAAGAGTGGAAGCAGAGACTAGTATCCGCTTTCTAAGTCACCACCTGTAAATAAATGGACGCTTCACTTTTGCGGAAAATCGCCACCAATACCGAACCCAAGCATGGGTTCTCATTCATCGTCTCCGGGGACGATAGTCAGATCTTGACCCGCTTCAACCCATCCATCCAACTTCGCGAAAAATCTTACGAGATGGCCCTCGTGAATTTGGAGACGTACTACTCCATCTCCAATATCCATGCCGGAAATAATTCCTTCCGCTACTCCCAGACGAAGGTGCCCACTGTTTTCCCATCGCCCTGAGCACCGGCTCCTATGGCATCGACGATATCAACGATGAGACCCAGCGGCAAATGCGGCTCAGCAAACACAAGGCTAAGATCCTTCTAGATGCCAACCGCGCGACTCTCACCCTCGCCAGAAGCTACCAAGTGGATTTCGATGTGCCCAATAGCCTGAATACGGTGCTCGGATTCGATCGTCAAACGTATATCTACGACCGGAGCACGAACGGATACGTGGAGGGTGAGCATATCGTCGATATCATCAGCATTGATAGCATCCTCGTCAATAGTGATATCATCAACGGCAGTTACGTCAACGAAACCCAGCAGTCCATCATCTCTAGTTTATTTCCCGGGTCGATTCGGGCATGAAGATCATCCAGACCCCAAAGAATCTGATCTACCTACCCGTGACCTTGAAGACCATCAACCACATGCAAACCTACCTGACTGATCAAGACGGTCGCCAAATCGATCTGCGAGGGGAGCATCTCATCATCTGTTTCCATCTGCTTGAGGTATAAATAAATGGATTATCAAGAGTACGGTCTCAACTTGACGATGGGTCAAGCAGAGAAGATTCAGCGTGCGGCAAAGAAAGGTTGCCTCGTGAGCGTCCTATTGCCACATGCCAACCTATCTGGTGGACATAAGATGTTCCTCACTCAAAGGCATATTCAACGCATCACCAAGCTTTTGCAGAGTGGTAAGGGTGGTATTGTCTTGGAGATGAGCCCGAAGCAGGTGAGGTATAACGTAAAGGAAGGTGGATTGCTCCCCATGCTTGCAGGTCTTGCCTCTGCTGCGCTACCTATGCTAGCAAAAAACCGTGCTGCCTGCTTTGGATGTGGGTGTCTTGAGCGGTTTGGGTAGTGCAGGCATCCAAAAAGCCGTGGGATCTGGATTATATCTCAAGAAGGGTGGAAAAGTATGCTGCGTGAATCCCCAGGGTCGTGGTCTGCATATCAGCCCATGTACGGTGCCCAATATTACGGTAATGGATTGTACTTGCAGAGAGGAAGTAGGCTCTACAATGGTGGATTGATCCTTGACCCCAAGGTCGTCTCCATTGCCCTGGGTGCGTGTTCCGTGGGCAGTCTATTGCTGACCAGTGGTACGATGGGTCTGCTCTGACCGGTGTGGGTGCTGTGGCATCCATTCCCCTAGGTTCCATCGCCTGCATATATACCACGGAAAGTATGGTCCTGTCCTTGATCTCACGCCGAGTCGCCAAGAAGAAAAAGAGGCATCGACATACCGTACGATTAGCCAAAACCTATAGATTCCAACTGGCAGGTGAAGATGGTGCTCCTGCAGTCTGCCTGAAAAATTATTACTATGAGAAGGATCAGCTTCGTCAAACTTCTACCCCCATAAGTGAAGAACTGAATGCGCATGCGCCGTAAGGAGGGTTCTTCCAATCGCCCTTCGCTCGGCTATGCCTCGCTCCCCGCTCATTCCCGAACCCTCCAGATCAAAAAAAATTCTCAACCCGCTTTGGATTGGGAAATTTTGCGTCTTTACCCCTAGCCCTCTGGTATTTTTTTTACTTCCTCACCAGATCGTATGAGAGGTAGTACTGGTTAGATATCTTGCTCAGTTTGAAGCAAATGCTCCGAACGAAAGCTCCTTGCAAGGGCCGACTCTTTTCTTTATGAACGTGGGACAGGCCCATGCCTTGGTGGTCTCCCCTTCTCGATTTTTCAGAGTGAGAATTTTGCTTTTGCCAAATTTTCCTTTCACTTCTACCACCTCCAAGATCTTATAGATCACTCTTGTGGACAAGTCCTTCCATGTGCGGGCTTCCCGATTCTGGTCCTGCACCTTCTCCTGAAAGGCGTCTTCGCTGATGAAGTCGACAACGAATCCATTGTATACGAAAGCCATATTTTTTGTATTTACCCTATGCTCAATAGGAATGCCGTCCGTTTGCATTTGGCCGTCGGGGTTGGGGTCCTATGCAGGATTTCCCCTTGAAAAGGGTAGGTGCGACAGAATCGGCCTTTTCATACTACTGAGAAATGTACTCACCATATATAATGTTCATTGCCTTCATTTTTAAATATGTAAAAAAAATTAATTTTAGCTACCGTTATATAGATTATATTTTGTCACTGGACAACCCCAACTTTGGTTATTTTCTTCATCTGATCTATCCAAAGGAACTTGAAATTAAGGATCCTACAGACACTTCCACATCGGCCTTATTCCTTGACCTTCATCACGAACTTGAAAATAATGGTAGACTAAAAAACTAAACTGTATAACAAACGCGATGAATTCACTTTTCCAACAGTCAACTTTACTTTTCTTTGTAGCTAAATTCCAACAGTCCCGGCATATAGAGTCTACATCTCCAAACTCATCCACTACTCAAGGGTCTGTGGTCGATACAGTGACTTCCATGACATAGTCCGCGGTTGCTCACAAATAGGCTACATAAACAAGGGTATGTTTTCCATAACTTGGAAGTCATAACTGCAGAAGTTTATGGTCCATATCACGATCATGTGGGACCTCTATGGGAGATCTGTTTCCCAGATGACAATGGATCTTTTCCTTTATAAACTTAAGATTGTTGTTGTCTCTACCGGACTGGATTGTTCTACCGGATTTGGCATGTTCAACATGGGGTTGTCTTATAAGAAGCAGGAGATGATTACTCTACCGATGCACCTGCACTCACTCATGGTTTTAATTTGGGTGCGTGTTGTTCATCTGTATATGTGTTTCATTTTTTTTCGATGCCGTACTTACGTGTTCTCGATCATTGTATATTTGTGTTTCCGATGTTGCCATTGACTTTGGATTATTCTTTTTAGAATGACGGTTCGGGTTTCACTAGCTTTACTTTGAAAAGGTAGACCGGTATGAAACCTAAACCAAGGATTTGTAAAATGAATCGTTACATTTAAACCAATAATGATAATAACCAGAAAAATGAAAGCAAAGCTCGCTAAAATACATACCCCCGCTCCCCCATTTGATTCCAGAAATAAAAAATCCAGAAAAAATATAAAAAATCAAATCATATCAATTTTTTAGATAGATAGTGCACAATGGCAATATGTAGTAAACATTCTGTGAAAGTTTCATTGAATTCCACTGTGTGGTCTAGGAGTGGATGACTTTAAGTTGTCAACAGTGACCCGCTTGATCCGCTTGATGACTCCCTTCGTGCCTCCCTTGTCCTTTTTGTTGGTTTCACTGTCATTTACCTGAAAGGCTTAAGGATTCGTCCGGATCCCCACGAACTCATGCATGGCCTTGCAAACACACTTGTCCTTGAACTTTCAAAGGATCTTCTTGTTTACGCCGGTGATAATTGATGGATACAAGACGAAAAATCGAAGGAATAGAAATTTTCCTTTGCACGTGGTGTTATATTCTTGTAGAAGTTTTCCTCAAGCTGTCTACATCGGTATAAGGTAGAAAGGACGTTGTTGCCGTAAATCTTCTTCGCGAAACTGCTCCAAAGTAGACGGAATTGAACTTAAGTTTGGTCGCCTTCGGTGAAGATGACTTTACGATCAAAGTTAGGCCTTGTCATGAGCCTCATTGCCTGCTTCTCACTGGTGACTAGTCTGACATTGACCCGCTTCCTGGTATTCGCGATGGTGTTCCCGAACACCGAGTTGAATATATGAGTCTTTCTTGGAGTCGGTCTATGCCATGGTGCAAAAAAAAACAGTGTTCAGATCGACCCAAAGTATGAGTCATAAATGCGATGGATTTTGGTGAGCTTCACATCCATCAGCAAATACAGCTTGAAATGTGGAGTGTGTACTTTTAAACTAGTTAAGATCGTATAATAACTTGATCACCCGGTTATCTCCACTTTCTCGGGCGCTACTAGATAGTTTTGCGAGTCCCAGAGAGCTCCTCGGAGTACTCCAGTTCACATTTAACCATGGCATTATACTCATGATCGTAGGGATTTTCCAAAATGCTCTTCTCCGGTTCGAAGTTTCTTGTTGACAAACGTTGTGATATTGCTCAAGCATAGAGGTTGTGGAGTCGTGATTTGGAGGCTGTTTTAGTTGTCCCTTTAATGATTGTTGGCCTTACCTGCGATGGGAGATCATGGCGACACCTCCGGTTACCTTTTTAATTATCATCAACATGTCTGGAGCGGACAACAGCTCCAATCTGACCCCAATGGTTTTGAGGACACCTTACGCTAGACGGAGAGTTCTAAATTAATATGAAGGGCCAAGCCAATATTTTTCCATGCTCATCTCCCTGAAGTCCTCGAAGACTTCTTACAATATGGCAACATCATTTTCAAAACAAAGATTGTGAAAGTTTGCAAAATCTGGCAGCCGAATTCCTTTAGAACACGTTTGGCTTGTGCAAAGTTGCAAAGTTCTCTGAAGTATCTGTGTTTTCTCTGACTTTTCAGGTTCATCACAGGGATGCACTCACTTCATGAGCATAAGTTCATAATGTGGTGCCGAACTCCTGTTAAAGTTTACAGGGACCTCACCATAGATAAATCGTATCTCCAGGTCTCAATCTATCATCTCGTACCAGCTGATGTACTTTTCGTCCGTTTTTGAAGGCATGATCACCATATCCAATTTCCCTTGTGAAAAGAAGGAAATCAAACCTAAAGAGAAATATGAATAATAGAAGACGATGAATAAATGTTTTGGGAGGTGAAATTTAAGTGGCGCTGGTTGTGTACGGCGCCGCAATGCTTATAAGTAAAGTGACCGGGGTCGCAAATATTGTCACAACCCAATTCACCACCGCAAATGTGTGATTTTGTTCTTGCCTTGAAACTTTCCCTTTCTACATCGGTTATCACAATGGATTTCTTATAATTGTATAGTTTAGCAATCATCCTCACTTCCTTCTCCATGCAATGCAGGAATTGCTTTCCAGCATCATCACCACAGCAGACGACTGTAAACCCCATAGCTGTACCTCAAACGATAATCAAAGTCAAATTCACGGTATTGTTGGTATGGCTTTGTGCAGCATTGCGATTAATCAGGCTTGCAGGTGTCGGGAGCTTCTTCGTCAAAAAATCAAAATTGTGAATGGGATCTTCATCGACAATCTAATGAAGGGTCCTTCATCCCTCTGATGGCAATATTCCATATGCTCATTCAAGGTGTTATGTCTGGAGAAGTGAGACAGACACCTAATTAAGTAGACCGACTTTTTGTGCTCTTTGAAAAGGAATGAAAGACTCTTGACCCAGTAGTAATGTTGCTTTCTGTTGCTGGTTAAGAACGGGAGATCCATTTGTCTCGTGCCGGTGTTCCTGGATACCCTGAAATAAATACCCATAGATCACCTTCCAAAAGGTTACCTTTCTTTGCGACACCAAAGCCGTAGCCGTCGATGTTGAAATCCGTGTTCTTCCTCAGGAATTTCGCCCTGAGAAAGAATGAAAGTTCAATGCTCACCGGTTGTAAGTGCGTCAGTCCGATTGACGATTTTCGACCCACCTCACTATTATGAAGAACTGACAACACCGTCTTCTGGAAGTAGCGGTTATCCACATTCCTCATATTGATGATAGCTTTCTTTTTATTCAGATTTAGAGGGTGTGATATGTAGGAATTGCACTTGAGCCGTTTGAATTTGTTCAAATAGATTTATGCGCAAGAATGTCCATCCAATTTAAGGCATGTACTACTAAGTACAGCATGATCACTTTGGCATTCTCTGTCATGAATGCAATATCCGTTTCTTGGGCTAATTTAAAGCAGGGGATAACGTAGTTATTTTCTCTGGTTTGCTGATTTAATTTTCATAAATTCCACTTGCAGCACTAGCTACACCTCCAAACTTCTCTTCTTATCGAATGGACCCGAATTGTGCCGACGATAGTGCTCTGACTCAAACTGAAAAACGGTACATGTCATGATGCTTCAAAACTCGTTGACTACGTACCAGTTACACCATTCAGTGCTGCACGCATATCAAAGATTTTGATGACATCTTCAATCGGTGCATCTTTGATATCCCTCTCTATCAGCTCTAGCAGATTACTTATTCTTAACTTTGAGTACTTTAATTGTGATACAAAAAACTTTTCACGGGTACCTTTAACTCCTTCTTCCTAAAGAATCCTGTTGGTTTTCTGAGCTTCACCAACTCCTCGTCTTATTCAGGTGTATCCCTCAGGCCCTCATCCTTCACTATTTGATGGAGTGCCTTTTTTACCACGATTTAGCCTACGATTTGGATATGGATATTCACGTCTTCTTCCTGCTGTCTCTTTTGATTGCTGTATCTCCAACAAAACACATCATGTCATGGTTTGTTCTTGCAGTACTGTCCCTTTCCTCTTGAGTGGGGCGTTGCAGGTGCTCTTCACTTCATTTAGTCTGCCTTGCTGTCGTAGCTTTCCATGTGCTGCGCGACGATGTTGACACATCTTGATATGCTCATCGTGTTGCACTACCATTGGACTCTGGCAGCACTGCTGCTTATGTCAGCGTAATTACGTTCATTCTGCTGTGTAGATTGTCCGAATATGTCAATACCTATTATATTTCTTTACTATTCATGCCGTGATAGGTACTCAATTTTGTATTTTAGTGTTGTGGAAATTCTACCTAAAAGATTTTTATCCCAACGGAATGAATACACTACCGGAATGAAACCACTGTCACACGTTTGGGGATTCATTCTACAGAAAGAAATCCCGGAATAAATGCACGTTATTACTCTAAGACTTCACTGCCTTTATATGTATATAAATGAGGTAATATATTTTATTTGATGTGTTTGGCATTATATCTTCTTAAATCTCCAGAGAGAAATCCTGGAAGAGATCCATGTTATCACTATTCGATAACATTCCTTAATTCAAATCAGTCTGTGGCGCCATGTCACCTTTTCCTTCTTTACGAAACCTTTTTTATCAATTATTTATAGTACTCAAATGGAACATTGTCCAATTGCATTTAATTGTTTGGGTTTGGGTGCTTAATAGGGGAGTTTGGCAGAATCTCCCTTTTCCACTATTAGTGATATTCTAAAATATGATGGGTCTTTGACTTTTGGAAATTCAACCAAATTAAAATCAGACATTTTAGGAATTAAATTGTCCTAAAGCATGGTTGCTAGGTAAAATTACAAAACATGGTATTTGAGAGTTACATGAAATTTCTTACATTTGAAGCATAATAAAATAATAAAATCCATAGAAGTGACATTATATGTTTAATTGAAGAAATTCAGCAAGAGAAATGTTGTTTTTAGAGTTTCAGGAAAGTTGCCAAAACTGGAATAAAATTTTAATTATCGCAACCCAATTAACAGAAACTACTAGTTTAATTTTACAAAAATAAAGTCTATAGTTCCTGGATAGATTTTTTTTTTAGAAAATGATAATAATAATAATTAAATCAACAATTATAAAAGTTGACAGGGGAAATTCTAAAAATCTTGTTAGTGAAAATGTAAGTTCTAAGTGAAAGGAAGGGTGAGGATTTTTTCTGGGAGATGAAAGTATCAAAGTAAGTGAGAACCGAACCGTCAATCCAAAACGAATATTCCAAGGACAATGGCAAAATCGGAAACAACAAAGGAGCATACACACAACATTAGTCTAAGAAAAGAAAAATGAACACACACACACACACACACACACACACACACACACACACACAGAGAGATGAACAATACGGACCGATAAAAACCATGGGTGAGATCAGCTGCACCGGTAGAGTATTCATCTCCTGCTTCTTATAAGACACCTGCCGTGTTGAACATTTCAAATCCGGTTGGAAGGTCAAATCCGGTAGAGGAAACAATTAAGCTTTTAAAGGGAAAGATCTGTTGTCATCTGGGAAACAGATATCCCGCAGCGGTCCACAAGATGGTGATGTCGACCATAAAATCTCTACAGGGATGACTTCAAGTTTTCGGTAACATACCCTTGTTTAAGTAGCCTAGCCTATTTGTGAGCAACCGGACTCTATCAAGGAAGTCACTGTGTCGACCACAGGCTCTTGAATAGCGAATGAGCTGGGAGATGTTAACTCCGTATACCGGCGCTGTTAGGAGGTAGCTACAAAGAAAAGTAAAGTTGACTATTGAAAAAGTGAAGTTATCGGGTTTGTCGTACAGCTTAGTCTGAAGTCTACCTCTGTTGCCAATTTCGAGATGAAGTTCAAGGAATGAGGCCGATGTGGAAGTGTCTGTAGTATCCTTAATTTCGAGTTCTTTTGGATAGATCAGATGAGGAAGATCAACCAAAGCGAGGGTTGTTTAGTGAAAAAATATCATCTTTATAACGGAAGCTAAAATTAAAGGAGTAAAGGGTGGAGAAACAGATCGGCTTGCGGAGGTGCACAGTTTGTGCCCATAGGAATTCCAATAATATTTTTCTCCGATTCGGAGTCATTTTTTACAAAGTATGCTTGATCCCTACCTACAACAATGTACTTATATCTTCGTTCACCGTTCTTACATGAGAAACATCTATGAATTAAACCTTTCAGTCGAGATTTTAATTATTCATGAGGAATGGTGGTGTAAAGTGTGGAGAAGTCGAAAGTATTAATGCTGCCACAGTGTGATATCAGTAATCATAGAGATTTCATACATTAACAGGACTGAAAATCAAATTTTGAAATTCTTAGTGTTCAGAGAAATGTTTTGTTTCAACAAATTGATAAAGAATAAGACTGTATGCATTAAATATGAAAAGAAAGCAGTTTTTGATAGTTTAAGAAAATTTATCAAAGTTTGAACAGGAATCTAAATTCCAAAAAAGTTTATTGCTAATCTACAGGCCTCTTAACAACATATAATCCCTTTACTACAAAATGTAGGAAGCGTTTCATTCCACATGTCTCAAAATCTACATCTTGGGCCTCTTATTTTCAATGAGATCACTATTCTATGGCTAACCTTGACCACTAAAACCAAAACTAAATAATGGGTTCATGTCATTGGAAAACACACGGACAGACAGACAGACAAAGTCAACAACAAATATCCGCTATCTTTCATTTTTAAAAGCAGAAATTAATAAATGTCCAGAAAACTTCACCGGAAAAATTCCTTTGGTGGAAATGTTAGGATTTCATTGCAATGTAAAAAGAAATATAATTATAATGGATTCATATCCTCAATTCGAGATCATTAACATCCTTGGTATAAATAGCTTGTAAACTTCCCTATTCTTGATATGCGCGAAGGGTATAACCAGAAAAAGATGTAAGAAACATTTTCTTAGACAACAGGTCTATTTCTCACTAGCCAGCCGTTTGTACACGAGAAAGATATTTTCACTGCCTAACCAGGAAAACATATTTCTCTATAACTGAATCCTCCAGACAGAATCTAAAAATAATATCACCGAACTCATCAAAAAAGATAAATCTGCAATCCAAATGTTCAGTAAGGTGCTTGATAGGTTGATATAGCATGCATGCATAGCACATGTAAGGCTGGGAATAAACTGCAGTTAAACAGAGTTTCCTATTTTCGTTTCTGTTTTGTTTTATTTTGTTTTTAGTTGAGTTTTTTTTTGCTTCTTCGTTGTTGTTTTTT